>JAODAL010059646.1:0-21359 GCA_025379985.1 Phyllomedusa bahiana
GAATTTACATTAGGAGGGAAGGGATGGGGGCGCCACATGCCTTATTTGCCTAGGGCACAAGAATACCTTGTCCCAGCCCTGGCTGTAAGGTCGGGTTCACACAGCGTTATTTCCTACGTTGGATGTATCTGTCAGGGTACCATGAAGAAAAGGTACCCCGATGGATACCATAGCATAGCTGCGGCCCCCCATCAATAGAATATCATTTTATTTGGACTACACTTGCTCTATTTGTGAAATATATACACTTTATGTGATGGACACAAAAGTAAGATCTACCCTCCTTTTGTGTCCCCACAAAAAGTGTATAACGCAGTGAATAAAGCAAACATGGTCTAAATAGAACTAGGATTGATCTATTGATGTCAGTGGGCCGGACGTGGCTGCTACATCATGGTATCCGTCGGGGAACCTTTATCCATGGATACCTCTGATGTAGTGAATAAGGACGTGTGAACCCAGCCTTAGATTAATGCTAACATGCACCGTAAAAAAAAGCCCATAGCCAATACACTTTGTACCAAGCTTAATATTTGTCTGTTGATTTAAACAATGTGTTTAATCAGAGTAATAACATTTGTTTAAACAATTTGTTTGTCTTTTTGATTTTTAAGTCAAAAACTTGTCTAAGAAAAAACACATTAAACAAATGTTATTACGCTGATCTTATGTTTTTCAACAACTAATTACACAATTTTTCTGAAATGCCAGCAAATGGATGTAAAACAAATCTTTCGATTAAAAATTTAATTAAAGTTTAGGTTAGTTTGCCAAATTTAGGTATCCGGAGTGCTAATGACTTGCACCTTAGGCATGTGACCTAACGATGCAGGTGCACCAGCCACAAAACAGTTCAAAGGCATTATAGTGTTATTTGCTAAACACATCATCCCTCAAATTATCCCATCTGTATTCCCAACATGTGGAGGAACACACAGACAGAGGAACACAAAGCCTGACACCAGAGGCTTAATGACACCCGTGACCTTGCATCAAGCACTTCCCAACACTTCAGGCTGGAGGCATGTTTTATCTTACCCAGAGTTAGTACTCTAAAGTCTAGAAGCAGGGAAAACTGCACAAAGACGAAAAAGTATTGTAAAGATCCACCTGTTACCTCGAGAGGAATTGCACATCGGTCAAGGCTTCTGTTGAAACTTTAACTTGAAAAGGATTTCCATGGAAATCATAACCATTATCAAATGAAAGGGTTGATCAACAAGACCGCCTATCTTACATCAATGTACAAGTTACATATCTGTTATGGTGGGAATTAAGTTACAGGGAACTGTTATTAATCTCGGCTACCTGCAACAAATGTTAAAGTGTGAAGGAAAAACCAAATCTCCAACTTTGTGTGAATTTGTGAATATCATTTTGTACGTGTGTGTGCATCTAATAGATGTAGAACTGTCAGGGGCGTAGCTACAGTTTTCTCCCCTTTATACAGTCCATACCTCTACTTTTGAGGCCACAAATCTTTTTATAAAAGCTTCTTCTTAAACCATAAATCATAATAATCACTTAAACAAATATCACGTTTTATATCAAATTATTATAAGGGTTCTTTTTTATTTTATTTTTTTAAACTTTTTTTGTGAAGGGAGCAGTATAAAGGCTTTTCATTTGCGGGATAAGTTGACATTTTCATTGGTATAATGTTGAGGTACATAAAGAGTTTTTAGTGAAGCTGGTTGGAAAAAAAATCAGACTGTGCATTGGTTTTCATTTATTTATTTTTGTAACGTTTTTTACAGAGGTGGCAATCCCGATTATGTATGACAAAATGTAAGAAAGTGTTTTTTTTTTTAAATTGGGGAATCGGGTTCTTTGTTTTTATTTATTTACTTTGTTTAAACGTTTTTTATTTATTTGCTTTTCACTTTATTTTATAGTCCCAATATGTGACTAGGCTATGCAATCGCTTGATCGTTGTTATAGTCCAAAGCAATACTTTACTCTATTGCTATGTATTATACTGTATGTGACAGGCAGCATATTAGATTCTAATGGGCTCTTGTACATGGCAGACTCAGAGGCTGTTATTTTCACAGCATATGAACAACCCCATAGTGACATTTTACCTATCAGTACTGTACAGCACGTCTGTTGCTGTGGCTGCTGCCATGATCCCAGCCCAGACTGGCAATCTATCCTACTGGGCAGATTCCCAGTGGGTCCCACACATAGGCAAATCTTCTTAACTGTATGTGCATCCAGAAGATGTGTATACAGTTGAAGATTACAGTGGGGCAGGCAGCCGTCACTCATTAACTCTAGGTCACCATACGAGCGGAATGTCACGCCAATCGCGCTGGTTGTAATTTGAAGGAGAATGGTGTTTGGTGAGGAAATGGAGAGATGTATTATTTTTAATTTGGCATATCTAGCTATTGAGGAGGCACCTGTATCCCAACCTACTGAAGGGGCATTTATATCCCTACCTCCTGGGGGCAGCTATATATCTATCTACTGAGGGGGCACTTATAACCCTTCCTACTGGGGGAATCTATATACCTACCTACTAGGGGCACTTATATGTCTACCTGCTGAGGGGGCAACTATATACCTAGGTACTGGGGGCACCTACATACCTACTTACTAGGGGCACCTATATTATTATTTATATTTAAGTGCCATTAATTCCAGGGCACTGTACATTCTTGAGGGGTTACATTCATAACATAGGTCCAAACAAACTACAATGGAAACACTAAATGACTAGCAACTGGTACAGAGGGAGAGAGGACCCTGTCTGCAAAGGCTTACAGTCTTCAAGGGAGGAGGAAATAGACAGAAAGTGAGGGGCAGACATGTTTGTGGGTGGAGTAGGGGAAGCATGGTTATTGTAAATTGTAGGTTATCTTGAAAATATGGGTTTTCAGGTTGCTTTTGAAATTAGATGGTGAAAAAATAATTCAGTTTTCTACCTATATACATATCTACCTACTGGGGGGCTTAGATACCTAACTTACTTTTGGGGGCACCTACATCCCTACCTACTAGGGGCACCTATATGCATACCTACTTACTGGGGGCCTATATAACTACCTACCTACTGAGGGAATCTATATACCTACCTACAGGAGACACTTATATACCTACCTAGAGGGGCTTGTATATCTACCTACTAAGGGCACCTATACACCTCCTTCTTGAAAAGGCCTATATACCTACCTACCAACTGAAGGGACCTATGTACCTACATACTGAGGCAACTATATACCTCAGTACAAAATCAAATCACAGGGCATAATTGTATTATCCAACATGAATTTTTATTTATACATTAACTAAGTCATACAAAATTAGACATAAAAATTAGGCTATATCACCTACAGTACGCTCATTTTGTGCACCTTGTGCATTAATTTAGATGTGGTCCATTAGTTTCTTATCGCATGAACAGAAGAGCCCTCAGCTGCTGTGCTGCTTCTGCGATGTTTTCGTGGGGCGGATCCCACTTTCTCAGCTGCAGGCTGATACTATCGGGATGGGAAGGTTCCCAGATATTGGACCCTTCCCATCCTAGACATACCAGCCCACAGCTGTCCCTGGAGCAGATCATTACATTAGGGGGCCCACATCTGACGGTAACTTGGATCTTCCCAGTACCCCAGGTGCAATGGGTACTAGGGTAAGGGGAAAGGGAGTTAGTGTGAACCCTGGCTTGACAAGAAACACCGCTGACCGACACCAAACCCCAAGGGTAGTAATGGACAGGTGTCTGTCACATGCCTTTGCTACTAACACTGGAATGAAATGGTTAAAAAACACAACAAAAACACTTTACAGAAATAAACACTCCCAAACCACATCCCTCATTGCCTATTTTATTAAATAAATGGATTCAATGCTGGTCCGACATAATCCAATGGATCCAACTGAGCCTAAAGAGGAGCACTGTAAAAAAAAAAAAAAAAAAAAAAAATGAAACACAAAAAAAACATGACCTGACTAACCACAATTGGCTGCACCGCCAAAGATCATTCTTGTGGCTGATCTTCTGGGGATACAAGGAGCAGAGTTTAGGTTGCGCAATATGCTTCTGGGGGTACAGGCAGTATCATTGGAATTGATGGTCATGGATTTGTGGGATTCATTTATAGTTATATTATTTAGAAGTATTACACTATCATACATAGATGAGCACCTCTGAAGAGGCAAAATCACAGCTGATTTTTATTATTCAGTGTAATGTTGAGGTGATGTACAGTATCTAGGAAATGTGGAAAATTAGTGACAGAAACATACGCCTTTTATCCGTAAAAATATATAAAGCAGCTCATGTGCTGTGAAAAATGTTGTGTGAACCCAGCCCTATTAAAGGGGTTTTGCCACGATCTCATTTCATACCTCCTGTATCCAGCTCTTTAGCTCTGTGCTCAGAAGGGGGCGTGTGTGATTAGTTTGAATTGCATATCATGTGACCAAGCAGGATGACATCACCAGGCCTTTCCTCTCTGTAGTCAAAGAAAGGTCTGTTTATGTATAGACTTGTAAGTAGCTACATTGTAGCTCAGAGGTAAAACTTTTGCCTCCAGGCACAAGGGTCCTTGGTTCAAATCCCTGCAGGAACCAAACCTGTGGATTTTTTTCTCTTTATCAATGCACAGACCTCATTGAGGTTTCTTTTTTAATTTATTTGCACTGTTTGACTAATTACTAAGGAGTACAGAGGACGGAAGTAGAATGACAGCACCTGGAGTTTGAACCCTCAGTAGCTGCCTGAGAGGAGAGGTGATGTCTGACCAGGACTGAGGAGCTATCAGCCCTGGTCGTATCCCCTGGAGACGAGCTGTAAATAATGGATCACTAAAGGAGCAGCTAAAACAAAAACGGTGCAGAATTTTTAATAATGATGAATGGTCAAAATGTTTATTATTTAATTTACAAACTTCCCACATCAATTTTACTTCGTGGCAAAACCCCTTTCAGCAAAATGTAACACAGTGGGCCCGTGCACTGGATGTTTTAGAACCCTAGCAATTAATACACATCACTTTTTTTTCTTTGCATGTGTTTTAACTGTGCAAAAATAGTTGATGTCCAACTGTGGGCAAGGAAGTTTTGACTCCATCACATATATTAAAACTATTTGCCCTTCAAAATCTTGCAAATATACGTTAGATAGATGAGGAGGTTGTAGAGAACAATTCTCTCACTGTACATAATTTAATGATTGTACTTGTAAATGGTAAAAGTTGCTCAGATTACTAATTGTTGTTGAAGCGAGGAATCTTTACATGGAAACCTGTGCATGTAAACGAAGTCTGGACACATACGTACCCATAATCTCCATTTATGAAAAGTATATACCCTGTTTCCCGGAAAATAAGACAGTGTCTTCTATTAATTTTTGCTCCTAAAGACGAGCTAAGACTTTTTTTTAGGGGACGTCTTATTCCTCCATGAACAAGAATTCACATTTATTGTTAAACAAAAAATCAACCTGTATTAATATACTGTAGTGATTTAATCACAAACGTCAGCAGAAGCAGCCAAACTATGAACTGCATTAAAAAAAATGCACTAGGCCTTATTTTTGGGGAAACAGGGTATTGAAGCAAATATGATTTTTTCGAACCAGTCAGTAGTTCCACTGATCATTCCTACTTTGAAGTTTTGTGTTTTGCTTCCATTTCCTTCCATCTGTTCAATTATCTTCCTGGTCGTCGAGAATATTCAACCCACCTTTTATGTCTTTTTACAGCCTAGAATGTTATTGGTTTGATGTTTTATTGCTTGGTTGAAGTCACTTAATGTCATATGAACCTCATCTTCAATAGCAATGGGAGAATTTGAAGCTTGGTATGCCAGTTTTCTAAGCTACAAAAGTTGCACATTTTAAAGGGAATGTGTCATCAAAAATGACTTATTGTTTAACTCACATTTTTATGTTCAACACATTTTTTAAGAATTTTTGGTTATTTTTTTTTAATTTTCCATATCACTTTCAATATTTTTTTTAATAATTCTTAAGTCCTGCAGTTTTCACTTTGGCCACTAAGCCTAATAATAGTCGGACACTTCTTGTTCTGTATAGAAAGATTCTCAGTTGTCTGCTTATTATCAGAACAAAGAGGGTCAAACTGAAAGGAGACACCAGTGTGAATAGATAACAGAGGATCCACCAGTCCCAAGAGGAGATAGTCACAGTTCACCCTTTCACCTCCCTGCACAGTGATTTCTTCCCAGGTCACAGAGCATGACTAGAAAACTCTCCTATAGAACTGAATGGGACGGAGTCCCTCTTAAGTCTCCTATGTGCATGAAGCTGCTGTAAAGCATCTCTCTGACTGCTGTTAAAGCAGTGCAAATAAGGCCTAGTGGCCAAAGTGAAAACTGCAGGACTTAGAGAAATTATTAAAAAATATTGAAAGTGATATGAAAAATAAAAAAAACAACCAAAAATTCCTAAAAAAAATGTGTTTAACATAAAATTGGGACTTAAACAATGACTCATTTTTTGATGACACATGTCCTTTAAGCAAATCACATTTGCACAATTTGCAACTTTTTATTATATTAATTTTGTGCTTGTGACTTTTGAAAAGGGACGAGAAAGTAGATGAAGTTTGGTGTGAGGTGCTGGCCCTTCCATAGCCCTAGAACTGTACTGTCAGTTTCTCCAGAAAGGGTGTTAATTATATAAAAATCCAGTGTAGATTTGCACTTTTGCCAAACGGACTTATTTATGAGATACGTGTGCCTCTCAATAAATGTTGCATCTTACTTTAGCCCTCTTATAACATGTGAAATACTAGTCTTAGTCAATCTGCCCCACTGAATGTATTCATTCACATTTATTAATGGTTTAATAGATTTTCAAAATGAGCATGAGGGGGAGCTCTGCATCCAGGATCCTTATCTCTTGGACAGAGTACAGAGTAGTTACAAAGAGAGTGCTTAGAGAGTGCATTCTCAGGGTCCATCCATAAGGCATATGTAAAAATGCCGGTTGGATTCGGTTTAAGAATCTGGACAGTTATTTCATGAGTTGTGGGGGACGTTTCTGTCTGCGGTTTGTAGATTCCTTGTCCCCCATAACCATTGCATAGCACATCTTCTGCGTGAAAACTGGACGGAAGATTGTCCATGCTCCAAGTTTTTCCGAACGCTGGCGGCTGAAAATCCGTTCAGTGTAGACTACTGGGTGGAGTTTCATTTAACTCCTTAACGACCGCCCACCGTCTTTTGGCGTCGAGCATTTCAAGTAGTTTGTCTGCAGCGACGTCTTTTGACTTTGCTGCAGACATTGGAGTTTGCGGCTCCCGGCGCCGCAGCAGTGCTGAGAACGGGGCTGTACTACACAGCCCTACTCCCAGTGCAGCTCCTGCAAGTGCCGGGGAAAACTCCGGTCCCAGTGCTTTAACCCTTTGATTGCCGCAGTTCGTCACCGCAGTGCAATCAAAGGGTTTCCCTGCTCTGTCAGGTGATCGGAAAACTCGGTGACATGACAGAGCCCGGGGAACGGCTGCACAGTCAGCCCTGGGGACCTAGAGTAGCCCCAGAGCTGTCTGTATAACAAGCCAGTGATCAGGGCAGACTGTGTGCTGCCCTGATCACTGCCTGAGTCAGACTGACACAGATTATAATGTATTAGCATATATGAATATACTAATACATTACCAAGTGTAAAAAAAAAAGTAAAACCGTTCTCCCTTCAGGGGATTAAAACAAAAAAAAAAAAAGGAAAAAACATAAAAAGTATAAATAAAAAAAAAATATTTAATAAAAAATAATTGTGCATACATTACACACAAAATAAAACTACACATTAGGTGTCCATACGACCGTAATAACTTGTACAATTAATCTAGCAAGTTATTAAGTGTGAAGTGTGAATGGTGTAAAAAAAATTAAAAAAAAAAAACAATAGAAATAAAAAAAATTAAAAAATTCTGCAATTATTTATAAGTGAACTTAAACTATTCCCCCATAAAGTACAACTTGTCTCGAATAAAACGAGGCCTCATCCAACTGCGTCATTGAAAAAATAAAAAAGTTACAACTGTTGAAACACAAGGAGGCAAAAAATAAAAAAATGTATGTTCTGGTCATTAATTACTTTTCAGGCGTTTATCTTAAGGGGTTAAAGTCTATGTGGATGGTTTATTATGGGTTTCCAAATCTGCAATCCGTCTGAAAATCCGACCAATAAACCATGCCGTGTGGATGGACCCGAAGGCTCTGTTGTTTCATGGCTCTGTGCAGGAGCTGTATATAAAGAGCTGAGATTATAAATTGATCCCGGTCTTTTGAGATCTGGAAAGATATTTTTTTTTTCTTCAGAAAAAGACTTTACTGATCTCACAAAATTGGGTCTTCTCTCCCTGCAGCCTTTTACATGTGGCTCCTAAAAAAACCAAACCTGTTATATCTACAGAAGTCTAAGGCAATGTCCACACGGCTTAAAATTGGACGTATTTCAGTTCGTAATTACGTGCCGGAGTGCGCAAATTACGGCTGGAATACGTCCCTGTCATTACGGTAATCCACAGTTCTCATAGAGAACTATGGATTACGTCTCCTCTCCCTGCTCAGCGAATGCGCCGCAGGGGGAGATAAGTGACATGTGAATTACCAGCGGCGTATACGCGCCGAGAATAATGCATGTCTATGGGCCGGCGAGGTGCCGCCCCCCCCCCCCCCGCTCCCGCCCCCAGCCACACGGCGTAATTGTGGGGCGTAATTAAGCCCTGCATTTAAGCCGTGTGAACCTAGCCTTAGGGTCTATGTGTCAACCCCAAGGACCACGGGCCGAATCTGTCCCTCCACATTGTTTTGTGGTGCGCGAAAGTTCAGACATAGCAAGCAGAGATGGACAAGGTTTGAATTCAGAAGGACCCGCTCTGCACTCTCCCTGATTGACATAGCAAGCACTAGGCAAAGGCAACAGGGCCAACCCAAGGAAAGGCCACCATTTAGATTTGGAGCTCCACAACTCTGTTCAGCAACTCGCAGGTGGTGGTAAAGCTCGGACAGCCCTACCCAGGTACCCTAACTATTCTCTGGGCTCCTTCAATAGCTCTTTGAGGGCAACTATAATTCTGATGTTGCCTTTGATGAAAATGAGTTTGACACCCCTGCGCTAAATTAAACTGACAAAATCTAACAAGGTCTTTCTTCTGAATCAAATGGAGTTTGTCATTCGGAAGGATAGAGCATAATTACCGTGTGTCCTTTTAACTATGTAAAGTGAATTTTACATGGCAAGCTACTGGTACATTTTTCTGCTGAGGCCTTTATTAACGAGAAACATATAATGGAAATTGGTAAAGTCAGATATTTATGTGATGTTTAAGAGCTACACAGTAATTATTTCAAACTGAGGCATCTTGTTAGCTGTGTTTCGTAACCTTTTCGTAGCAGATTTTTCCCTTATTTAGTTATTTTTAAATAACAAACTGTGAAAATACTTTTCCTTCATGTAAACTATAGTGATCACCGGTGAGTTGTTTAAAATCGTTGTATACTACTGCCACCTAGGGGACATAGTCTATAAACACAGCGAGGTGTATGTCATGGATGAAACTGTCCTCAGTGCAGTTAGGGCGCTTCCCCACGGCACAGGACAAATACCGGTCGGTGTATTTGTCCGGTTTTTGTGGCGTGTACACGGCCGCCGGGGGTCGAAGCCCTACCCCTTCCCATTGACATGTTCATATTCCGTACGAAAACCGGACGGAAGAATGAACATGTTCTATGTTTTTCGGGAGGTCGGCGGTTTGAAAAACCGCCGGGCGGAAAACCCATGGAGTGAGGCCTGCTGCACGGGTGCTCCATAACGGCCCGTGTAAAAGTTTGCGGCCACAAAACGGTGCCGTGGGGACATGGCCTTATTTTCAAGTACATATAGGTCACCAATTTACTTGGAAGATGGAAATATAGAAGTGGGCATTTTTTTTATATGAAATATTAAAGTAAAAGGTCTCTGCTTCTGTTTTCATTAACGCCATATAGTATTGAAATACCGTATGATTACCGAATTCCACTTTTTGGGAAAATTTTCTTTCCTGTGTTTGCATTTATGTTCCTATTAAGGTGTCCTCAGGTGTGTTTTCTTACCCATCTCAGAATATCTACTAGTTAGTATGCATGCTTTTAAATGGGTTGTCCAATTAATTGCATGTACCACAGATCTCCACTGCCTGTAGCACTGTAAATTAAACTTGGTCTCAAGTTACAATGGACCAATGCTGTTTTGTGCTTTAAGCATCTGTCCTGGTCTTTTGATGGACGCACAGGTACAAATCTCATTAGGGGCGTAGCTAGAGACTCGTGGATCTGTGCAAAACTTCAGCTTGGGGCCCCTCTAACGCCAGACACCGTCTGTGGACCAATATTTTACAACAACAGGTTCCTTACTTGGCGTGGCGGACATCTGCGGTGTAATGCGCTGCAGAAAATTATTTCTATTAAAAGGAATCGTCCAACAGAAGAAAATGGGGCCAAAGAAAAACAAGTTATAGAGCCAAACACATCTGTTCCGTCTTGCCCCCTCTCCCCCACAAAATAAAAAATAAAAAATGTTGTGGGGTGAACAGGAAAAAATGCAATGTCTAAAAAATAAATGAAATATACGTGTTTTGCATGCACCCTTGGCATTCTGCTCCAAGATTCCTGATGAAGTAACGCCAAGGTTGCCTGCGAAATGGGTAGATTGTAACCCCAAACATTATATAATGTTGTTTCCCTGTGGGACCGTGTGTGCCAGGACCAAGAAGCTTTGGAGCAAGGCAGCTGGATATAAGTGATTCCACCTGAAATGATCTGAGTGTTTGATACCATTTATAGTTCAACCTACAAAGGTGAGCAATACCATTTTGCTCTTATATATTCAACACAAAGCCGTGACATACTTGCATTTGTTCTGGTCCCCTTCTCTTCCTCTTTTTCATTCTCAAGTCTTCTTTTACAGCACATCCCTTATTTGAATATAACCCTATATATCACAGAGCTCAGCTTCTCTCTTCTATCATATAACCCTATATATCACAGAGCTCGGCTTCTCTCCCTCTATCATATAACCCTATATATCACAGAGCTCAGCTTCTCTCCCTCTATCATATAACCCTATATATCACAGAGCTCAGCTTCTCTCCCTCTATCATATAACCCTATATATCACAGAGCTCAGCTTCTCTCCTCTATCATATAACCCTATATATCACAGAGCTCAGCTCCTCTCCTCTATCATATAACCCTATATATCACAGAGCTCAGGGTCAGTCCACTATCAGGGTGTGCGGCACCATCATACTATTGCTCAAAATAACTCAACACACAATCATCAATGTCTAAACCGCTGGCAACAAAAGTGAGAACATCCCTAAGTGAAAATCAAAACATTTTTCCCAGTTTGCTATTTTACTTCCTTCCTTTTTTTGGTGTTAACGTTTTCACACACTCATTCAGGTCACTGAAAGTTCAACAGGACACCTCATGGCAAAGAACTGTCTGAGGATCTGAAAAAAAAAATTAATTTTTGCTCTACATAAAGATGGGCTAGGCTATAAGAAGATTGCTAACACTCTGACACGGAGCGGCAGCGCGGTGGCCAAGACCATACAGCGGTTTAACAAGACAGGTTCCACTCAGAACAGGCCTCACAATGGCTGAAAGAGGTTGACTGCGCATGCTCAGCATCATATCCAGAGATTGTCTTTTCAAAATTGATGTATAAGAGTTGCTAGAATTGCTGTAAGGGTTAAAGGGGTGAGGGGATAGCCTATCAGTGCTTACACCATACGCCGCACACTGCATCAAATTGGTCTACATAGCTGTCATCCCACAAGAAAGCGCACAAACCGTTTGCTGAAGACAAGCAGACTAAGGACGTAGATTTCTAGAACCATGCCCAAGATAAACTTATTTGCTTCAGATGGTGTCAAGCGTGGGAGCTGGCCACCAGCCGAGGATCGCACAGACATGTGTGTCGTGCCTACAGACAAGCATGGTGGCGGAAGTAACCTGTTATAATGCTTCCGGCTCTAATGAGCTAGAGTTCAATGAGGGAACCATGAATGCCAACATGTACTGTGACATATGGAACAGAGCATGATCCCCTCCCCATGGAAACTGGGCCGCAGGGCAGTATTCCAACATAATAATGACCTCAAACACACCTCCAAGGCCACCACTACATGCTACAAAAAAAAAGAGGGTAAAAGTACTGGATTGGCCAAGCATGTCTCCAGACCTAAACCCTATTGAGCATCTATGGGGCATCTTCAAACGGAAGGTGGTGGAGCACAAGGTCTCTAACATCCACCAGCTCCGTGATGTGGTCATGGGGGAGTGGAAAAGGATTCCAGTGGTTGCAACCTGTGAGGCTCTAGTAACCTCCATTCCCAAGAGAGTTAAGGCAGTGCTGGAAAATAATGGTGGCCACACAAAATATTGACACTTTGGGCACAATTTAACCATTTTCACTTAGGTTTGTATTCACTTTTGTTGCCAGCAGTTTAGACATTGATTTACAAGCTGTACACTGACTATTTTAAATTGTATCAAAGTGTAATCTCTTCAGTGTTGTCCCATGAAAAGATACAATACAAAATTTACAAAATTGTGACTGGTGTACTCATTTTTGGGAGATACTGTACATTACTGGCTAATCAGATTTTTAGTTGACAAAATTTACTTAGCAATTTTATATTTTTATATAAAGCATATCAAATGAACAGACATAGGCTTGCATGATATAAATTTACTTTACAGACGTTTAATCTAGACAGCCTTGTGATTTATTTCTTCATCCCTCAGCAAAAATAATTTTATGTAAATCAAAGGCCTTTTTTTTTAAACAAGTACAATATGGTTCAATATGAAGTCAGTTGGCAAGACTTATGTTCAGTTTGTGTACATTTCAGTTCATTTCCACCACATTCTTGAGGAATTAGGGAACCATGAAAAGTTGATACAGAAAGTATATTCATGATTGTATAACTTTTCTTTATACAAACGTTAACGTTCCCATTAATACCGTTTTAATTTAGTTTTAATGGGTTGTGGGAGGACTCTTGTGGCTTCTAACACACTAGCATTAAGATTCTGTTGATGAGATTAGTTTTGCTTTTTGTGTCTATGCATTTGAAAAAGGTTAACATACTTCCCAACTTTCAAGGAATGATAAGGGCTGGAATGGAGCAGTGGTCGAACATTCGAATAACTAATGGCTATTTTGTCAGTCCTATAGACTCTGGACAGAGCAGTATTGCGCATGTTTCACCGTTGCTCTTTTCAACCCTGGATGAGGGACTCGGGGGTCCCCATTTTAGTGATCATGGTAGCTCCACTGGTGAATTGGTGATAAATGTCTGCAGTGGAAAAACTCCTTTAAAAGGATTTTCTCACCATGCTGTTTCATTGAGTGACAAGCAGGTTTTCATCCTTTGTCGGGCTGTGGGTGATTCTATAGCAGTGATTAGCATATTTAGCTACTCTTAACTAGCTGAGACATCACAAAGACATACAGCATCTCACAAAAGTGGGTACACCCCTCACATTTTTGGAAATATTATATCTTTTCAAGGTACAACACTAAAGATATGCCACTATGGAGACTTAAGGGGCATGCTGGCACTTCTAGTTCCATATTCCACCACTCTTATCCCATGACCAAGGTGAAATCAAAAGACTAATGTATTTGGAAAAAGTCTTCAATTACCTGTCCCTACATGTTAAAAGCTAATGTTTGTAGTGAGAGAGCTCCTTTAACCCCTTACCGACATACGACGTATGAGTACGTCATAATGCCGGTAAGGGGCTTTGTAGAGCGATCCTGCTACATAGCCTCCGAGCGTTAGCTGCTAATTGCAGCTAACCACTGGGCTGTTACAGCATGGGATGGTGCTGGCGCCATTCCACGCTGTTTAACCCCTTAGACGCTGCGGCAAAGATAGCCACGGCATCTAAAGAAATCAGAAATCGCAGGCTCCCGATCGATTAACACGGCAGCTGGAAGCCTTGTGAAGGCTTCCATTGCCACCATGTTTTCTGTTTTACTACTTCCTGCCCCAGGAAAAAAAATGTTTTAAAGTGTAAAAAAAATTATAAGTTCAAATCAGTCCCTTTTGCCATTTTACAAATAAAAAAAATTAAATAATAAAAAGGTTACACCTATTTGGTATTGCCGCATCCGAAATAGTCCGATCTATTAAAATATAACATAATTTATCCCGTATGCTGAGCACCGTAGAAGAAAAAAATTCCAAATGCCAAAACTGCGTTTTTTTGTTCATTTCAAATCCGCTAAAAATTGGAATAAATTTAATAAAAGACGTCGCATGTATTCCAAACTGGTACCAATAAAAAGTACACTTCAGCCCGCAAAAAATGCACCCTCACTCAAGTCCATAGGTGCCGCAGAAAATGGTGCCGCCGCGCAAATTTCAAAAATGTTTGGAATTTTGTTACAGTACCAGAACATAATGAAAACCATACATGTTTGATATTGTCGGATTCGTCTCAACATGTAGAATACAGATAACACGTCATTTTTAATGAAGTTAGAACGCAAAACACCCACAATCATGGTACAAGTAAGTTTTTTTCACATTTTGCCCCACTTAGATTTTTTGGGAAGTTTACCAGTATATTGTATGGTACGCAGAACATGTACATCTTGTCCTGCAAAATAAAAGCCATATTTTTCCACCTACATATTTCTATGTAGGTGGAAAAATAAAAAAGCTATGGCTCTGGGAAGACGAAGAGGGAAAAACGGGCTTGAAAAAAATAGGCCTCAGCGTTAATGGGTTAAGTTAAAATGCTTTGTGATTTCCATAGAGCACACAGAGCGAGCCCTTACTCTGTTATGGTTTATCAATTACTCCGACCATCAAGTAACAATTAAAGGGGTTTTGCCACAATCTCATTCCATACCTCCTGTATCCAGCTCTTCAGCTCTGTGTGCTCAGAAAGTGTGTGATTTGTTTGAATTGCATATCATGTGACCCAGCAGGATGACATCACCAGGCCTTTTCTCTCTGTAGTCAGAGAAAGGTCTGTTTATGTGTAGAACTGTAAGTAGCTACATTGTAGCTCAGATGTAAAACTTTTGCCTCCAGGCACAAGGGTCCTCGGTTCAAATCCCTGTAGGAACCAAACCTGTGGGCTTTTTTTTCTCTTTATCAATGCACAGACCTCATTGAGGTTTCTTTTTTTTTTTTTATTTATTTGTACTGTTTGACTTATTAGTAAGGAGCACAGAGGACGGGAGTAGAGTGACAGCACCTGGGGTTGAACACTCAGTAGCTGCCTGAGAGGAGAGGTGATGTCTGAGCATGTCTGACCAGGACTGAGGAGCTCTCAGCCCTGGTCGTATCCCCTGGAGACGAGCTGCAAATAATGGATCACTAAAGGAGCAGCTAAAACAAAAACGGTGCAGAATTTTTTATTATAATGACTGGTGAAAATGTTTGTTATTTCATTTACAAACTTTCCACGTCAATTTTACTTTGTGGCAAAACCCCTTTAATATCCATTATTATAGGATTATTATTACATAAGGTTAAGGGTGACTATTATGATTGTTACACCTTATTTTGGCCCTGTTGCTAAATTTTTTAATAGGGACTGATACTGATGATGTGGCACCCCTCCTAAACAGAGAGGTCACTAACCTGCAGTCTAACAAGTTGCAGTTTTGACCTCCCTGTTTGGGGTGATGCCAAAGTGTCAGTTTCCCCGCATATTAGAAGTCAGAGGGCACCTAGTGATTTGGTAACCACAGCCATCTTGTTGGTCATCTCCATAACCGCTACCGTCATTTTCCCTGCCTGCTCTCACACGACTATAGGGAAAAGCAGCAGTTTTGTTCCTTGTCTCACAAGAGCAGACAGGAGCGCTCCAGCACCACCCCTGCTTTAAGTAATCCTGGCACAGCATCAAGTATCCTGGCCAAGCAGTGTGACAGCGTAGCACCACACTATATTTTCAAGGAATTCCTACTTTAAAGCATCTTAATATGAAAGCTTTAATAGGCAATTTCATTCACCACTGTAACAAAATAATTTCCTTTTCTTCTGCTATCCAACTAATATTCCCTACAGATGATAGATATGGGCAATGATCTGTCTCTTAAAGAGGTTCTCTGGGACTGATGGATTTAATCCAATTATCAACATAGTGACTGAGTCCAAGTTGCATATAAAATCTTTAAATTTTTTAAATTTAAATATGGGAAATCAAATATGGCGTTCCTAAACATTCCATTTTTATGTTCTATTATACATTTATACGTCAGTACTTACTTAGATGCTTTTATGCAATCCATGAGTTTTCACATTTCAGTGGATGCAATCTCATACTCGAGCTACCAAAAGTGAGCAGGACGCTCCATGTTGCACACAGCTGCAACGTTTCGGAAATGCAATTTCCTTCGTCAGGCCGGAACATGTGAATGTGAAGAGCGAGAGCTTCTCTCCGCAAACCCGGTCGGGTAGTATCCTAATAGCATGCAATATTGCTGGGGCTCTGGAGTTAATCCTTTCCAACCCAAGTCTCTTTCAAGTATCCATTCTAGAACTGGCATTTGAGAAGGGGTTGCTATGCATCGTTTTGAGGAACAATATAGTCAGAAGTTATAAAAATTATACTAAAATTCCTTAGGAAACATGGGGAATTAACACAAGACAGTTTTCGATTTAAATATCATATAATTTTATATTAAAAAAAATATTACGATACATAAGCGGTACCAAAATACACGACACATTGCAGTAAAGGGAAAATACCATCTGTTCATTCAACAATGTATAAGTTTCTAAGTCTTGAACATAAAATACTATAGATGTTTAAACATAAGGAGAGACTTTAATGGTCACCAAAAAGTTCAGATTTCATTGCCTTTAAAATATTGCTATATAAGTGTAGCACCACTTTTGAGCCATTTTAAAATACCAAGGACTTATATTGTGAGTAGTTTACTCATATATGGTCAGATGTACTATCATAAAAGTGGGAGTAGTTTAGGAAAATTCCTTATGTCTGTTTGGTGAGCCTGTCAGCAGCCCACATGCCCGATTTTTGGGTTCTCACATGGTTTCTATGACTAACATGTCTTTCGCCTCTGTTTTCCAAGCGGATTTAAATTTACTAAAACAATTGGGATCCAGGTCATGCAGCACAATAATGTGCATATTAAAATCAAATTATAATGTAGCCATGCGATCAAGCCTATGAAATATATTTAAAGAGAACCTGTCAGGTGGTTTATGCTGCCCTATCAGAGAGCAGGATGTGATAGAGGGAGAGAAGCTGAGCTCTGTGATATATAGGTTTATATGATAGAGGAAAGAAGCTGAGATCTTTGATATATATGGTTATATGATAGAGGGAGAGAAGCTGAGCTCTGTGATATATATGGTTATATGATAGAGGAGAGAAGCTGATGCTCTGATATATATGGGGGGGTGAGGGTTATAGATAGAGGGAGCGAAGGCTGAAACACTGTGATTTATAGGATTAGTATGATAGAGGGAAGGAGCTTGAGCTCTGAGGATATATAGGGTTATATGATAGCAGGAGAGAAGCTGAGCTCTGATATATAAGGGTTATAAGATACGAGGGAGAGAAGCTGACTCCTGTGATTTATAAGGATATATGATAGAGGAGAGAAGGCTGAGATCTGTATATATCATGATTATATATAGAGTGGAGAGAAGCTGAGATCTTGATATAAGTGATTATATGATAGAAGGAGGGGAGCTGAGCTCTGTGATATATAGGATTATATGTTAGAGGGAGAGAAGCTGAGCTCTATGATATGTAGGGTTATATGATAGAGGGAGAGAAGCTGAACTCTGTGATAAGTAGGGTTATATGATAGAGGGAAAGAAGCTGAGCTCTGTAATAGATAGAGTTATATGATAGAGGGATAGAAAGCTTAACTCCTGTGATTTATAGGATTATATGATAAGGAGAGGACTGAGCTCTGTGATATATAGGGTTATAATGATTGGAGGAGGGAACTGAGCTCTGTGAATATAAGGTTAGTAATATTGATGAGAAGCTGAAGCTCTGTGAATATATAGGTTATATGATAGAGGAAGAGACTGAGCTCTGTGATATATACGGTTATATGATAGAGGAAGAGACTGAGCTCTGTGATAACAAGGGTTACAATGATAGAGGAGAGGAGCTGCCTCTGTGAAATATAGGGTTAATATGATATGAGGATAAGGAGCTGGGCTCTGGTGATAAATAAAATAGGGTTATATGAAAGAGGGAGAGAGCTGGGCTCTGTGATATATAGGGTTTATATGATAAAGGAGAGAAGCTGAACCTGTGTATATAGGGTTATATGATAGAGGAGGGGGGCTGACCGGGATATAAAAGGGTTTTAATGTAAGGAGAGAACGAGTTTTGTGATATAAGGGAAAAATTGAAGGGGAGAGAACTGACTCTGTGATATTGGGAATATAAGAGGGAGAGAAGCTGAGCCTGTGAAAAGGGGTTATATGATGAAAAAAAAATTTGTGGCGCCCCCCCAAGAGGAAAACACAATGCTCTGTGGAAAGCCAAAGGCGTACCAAAATGAAAAAAACTTTAAAAGAAGGAGTTGAAAAAATTGTTACATAAAAAAAAACGAAACCTTTACTTGACGTTTAAAAGACTCGTATTAGCAAAACAAGCCCCTTTTCCAAAAAATAGGTATATCAATAAAGCCTCCATATTCATGAATTGGGGGCCATCGGGAAAAAGGGACCAACTTGCCCTAAAATCTCCCAGAATGTTTGCACCACAATAGCAAGGTGGAGCACCGCCCCGAAAAAGGCGACCCCACAGAGATGCTTGACTACCCTATAAATGCCCACCTTCCCAATAAACCCACCGTTTTAACACATCCCAACATGTTTCGACCCACCTTGGTCTCTTCAGGGGACCCAATAAAGTGCTATATACAAAATATAGTGGCGGGCATATTTTTGGATGGAGCTTGTTTTGCTAATACGAGTCTTTTAAACTGTCAAGTAAAGGTTACGTTTTTAATTTTATGTAAAAAGTTGCACACTCCATTCTTTTAATGTTTTTTCTTGTTGGTGTGATGGAGTAATTACCTGACATATTGTCCATTGTCAGGATTAAGTTTTTTCCAAAATGTAGAAAATCCACGGCACTCCTCTAGTAGTGGTACATACTATGATTATGATTTATTGATTCACATAACACAATATGTCATCAGTTCACCATATAAATACAGTAAGCAAAATAGCAAGGTAGGGTTCCCTTCCATATTAAGATAAGATCATCTATGAACCTTCTAAAATAAATTATGGGGGACCTAAATCTATTAAAATCAGATAGAATAAAAAGATCCTCAAAGGAACCCATAAACATTTGCCCCAGCAAGGGGGCAACTCGGCCCCATCCCGTCCCAAAACTGCTGATGATAATGAGATTCGTCATGTTCGAAATAATTATTCTTCAAAATTAATTCTAGACCCTCCAATAAAAGTTTTTTTCTTTTGAGTTATAGTTTTATCGTTTCCCAATAGCCCCCTACGTCATACACAACTATGCCGATGTTTGAAATAAAAGCACTCTCCAAAGTGAGGAAGGAATAGGAATCATCCCGATCCCTTCCCACTAGCTCATGGATAACCTGGTCGGAGTCTTTGAGATGACTTTTTAATTCAACTACATAAGGTTGTAAATGAATAGCGATGTATTTTGATAAATTGGACAAGGTTGAATTAATACCGGAGACTATTGGTCTACTGGGAGGGTTATTGGTGTCTTTATGAACTTTAGGAAGGTGATACAAGAATGGAGTCAGGGCCATCTTTTCCATTGGGCACACTAGGCAGTTCCCCGGGGCCCCACAAGTAAAGGGGCCCCAGGGGTCAAGATGCCAAGAATACAAGAAAAATACCCCTGGATTCCTTTGTTGCTTTGCTTATTTGTTTTTTTTTAGGGTGTCAAACAGTTAAAAACCATAGTGGAGAAGGGAGCCAAAAGGGCCCCTACCCTGCCAATCAAAACTTTTTAGCTCAGGCTGTCAGGTCCATCAATAAGTGGCATGAAAAATGGGTGTGCTTGGGGGGCTAAAGGGGTGTATTTGGTCAGGGGGCCCCTTTCAATGTTATGCCCAGGGCCCCTAATGCTGTTAAGGAACGCTTTGAATGGAGTAGATTGTTTTGTTATGAATAAAGCATTTTTCTCTTTCTGATTTATAGCTCCACTCTCCAAAGATTTGATTAGAAATTGTTTGAAGGAACTTTGTAGATCCATATATACTTGTTTTTCTACTTCTTTATAATAAAATGTATCATTTAATATTTTTAGGGCCTCCCCCGTGTATTCTTCTGTATTTTGGATGATAAAAGAACCACCTTTGTCGGCATTCCTAATTATAATCCCTCTATTTTCCTTTAGAGTTTTAATAGCTTTTTTCTGTATAATAGTGAGATTTTCTTTTTTTTCGGATACGCGCTTTCAATTTCCTTAAATCTTCCATAACTAGCTGATTGAAAATGCCAATGTGGTTCCCTTGCACCCAAATAAGATAAAATGTTGATTTGGCTTTTAGAACTGATTGATTATCGGACTGGTCATCTATTTGTACATTATTTTTATGTTTATTTTTTTCGAATTGAAAAATTCCTTGACAAAGTGTGCTTCCTCATATATTGTTGTAAATCTTTGAATACCGTAAATTGATTCAATGAGGTATCTGGACAAAAAGCAAAATAGCAAGGTAGGTATGCCCACAATCAAGTCCAATGTTTCAGCCCTGATAGGCCTTCCTAAGGGACCTATGAGTGGAATGAATGGTTTGAACATTTAGGGCAAAATAAGATAGGAGGAACAGACAAGAGAGCTGAATGGTTTGCCCCTTTATTTAAACCATCATGCCACACTAAAAGTTTCCCCCATAGGGCCCTAAAGCCATCATAGCCAAAACGTTGGACTGGGGGGTTTGGGCATACCTACCTTGCTATTTTGCTTACTGCATTTATATAGAGAGCAGATGACATATTGTATTATGTCAATCAATAAATCATAGTATCTACCACTACTAGAGGAGTGCCGTGGATTTTCTACTCTTTCGGTTATATGATAGGAGAGAACTGACCGTGAAAATAGGGGTTATATGAAGAGGGGGAGAACGAGCCTGTATAATAGGGGGTTTTAAAAATAAGGAGAGAAGCGATCTCTTTGATATATAGGTTGTATGATAGAGGAGAAAGCTGAGCCTGTGATATATAGGTTTTTTGACGGAGAGAAGCAGCTCGGGGAATGTAAGTTTAATTTTTAAAAAAGGAGCGAGCTCGGATATAAAGTTTATATAGAGGGGAGGAGCTGAGCTCTGTGATATTAAGGTTTTATAGATAGAGAAAAAAGGG
>JAODAL010059647.1:0-21359 GCA_025379985.1 Phyllomedusa bahiana
CCCCGAAACTCTGGGAATCTTTTGTCCCCATCATATACCACTAACAAAAAAAGGGACCACGTGGCTGTCAAAAGCTTTTTAAGTGGGCTAAAAAAATGCAAACCTTCATTTTCACCAAAACCAAAAAATTTTTCCAATAACACCAAAAGAAATATCTATCAAGCTTTTCATCATTGCAATTCTAAATTTGTAATTACCTCCCCTTTAAATATAGTCCTTTAAATAGTTAGCACTACCCGCAACGAAAACAAATTTTTAGAACATTCAAGCTTTACTATTTTCAATGAGGAATAATCCACTATCCCAACATTTTAGAAATGCCAATAAAATCTTGAACCTTTATTATAGTTTTTGAAAAACCAAAACCCTTGGGGGGTTCAATCTAGGTATTTTGCTATAAGAAGCTTATTGGTTTCCACTTTGGACACCCCTTTTCCCAAAAGGCTAAACCAAAAAAAAAATTATGTTTCATTTTTGAATAATATTTAAAAATATTCCAAAAAAACGGGGCTTGTTTTTATTACATTAATTTTTAGCCATGTTTTTACCCTTTTTTTTCCCATCCACGCCCCCTTTTTTAAAATGCAACGTACTAGTATTATTCTTTTTAAAATTCTCGGGTTTTATTGCCCTTTATTGCCTGCTCGGGGGGGAGTTTGCCATACCCTTCCCGGGCTCACCCCCTCATCGCGGGCCGGACATTTCCTCTTCGGGCTTACCAATTCATTGGCTTTCACTGGGGCGATCACGGGTAAAGGATTTTTTAATTATTGTTATAAATTTGTTTTACAGATAATTTTGCTAACTAACTTTATCACCCGAAACGCTTACCTTTGCACGGGCCATTTCTATTTAAAAAAATTGCCATTTTTGGATCACTATTTTTTAAAAATTTTTATTAAAAAAGGGCAAACTTTTTATTCTACCTTTTTTGGGCCCATTTTCTGCACAACTTTTGTTACAAGGACGTCACTTTCACCTTTTTCCAGGGGGGGATGCAGGGGTTGACCGCCCCAAAATCGGGTTGTTTGGGGGAACTGGGAGTACTTTTTTATTTTTGCTGTACACAGCGTGCCCATTTCGACCCCTTCCTCACGAACAAAGTCACACGGGGAAAATTCTCACGTCAGCAGCAAAATGTAAGTTCTTTTCCCCCCGCCAACTGCAATCAAACCAGAATACAATGGGGGAACGGGGTTCACTCTGCACCGAGGGGGGATGGCCCCATGCCCTCAGGGTGCACGTTTCAATCTGTTTAAAAAGGGTTTCCAATCTTCCACCGACTTCAAATTTAAAAATGCCAAAACGGGGCATACACACCAAATCCTAAACCGGGCACACCCCCCTGGGTTGCCGCAAGGGCTTCCCCCAACACATGCTGATATCTGTTTCCATCCTTGGGAATTTCCCACCTTAATTTTGGACCAACTGTATGAAACTGAGAAGCACCTTTAACATTTTTTGGGATCCGGGGGCCACGGGATCTCCCCCTGTTTTTTTGAGTCACCCAGGGCGCTCATGCTACACCTCCATTTGCTAACCATTAAACCACTTTTTTTTCATTGCCAAACTACATAAAATAACCATTCCACTCTTCAGTCCTGAACAGATCAAAAATCTTCGGGGCGGGGACTGGAGACGGGGCACTACATTAAAACCAATGATCCTGGGACTGAACGGGAAAAAAAACTTTAGCACAACATGTCTTTGAAAATATGGTTTTTCTCCCCAGTACAAAGGGGAAAAAGGGACCTGGGGGAGTAATAGATGAGGAAATGGGGCGAAACCCCCAACCCCCTGGCTAACAGTGAATGGGGGCGGGATCCTCGAGTCACTTGCCACATGTCCCCCACATGCTGATTTGCCTGGCTATGACACCAAAAAGTCCCACCCAAAAAATGATTTCTGGCTCTCCACCCTCTTTCCTTCGCTACCGGCCCAAAAGGGGACCTTTTTCCAGCTGCTAAGGGGGGGCAAACTCAAATATATGAAAACCCCTTCATTTTGGCCGCTCCCTATTTTAGCATGGCCATCCTCGCGGGGATACTGGGGGGCCTCACCATCACTACCACTGCCACCTGCGTAAGGGGGAGGGGTTTGACAGTACCAGCTTTACCACAGCAACCTAAGTCTGGATTGCGATGACAGCTTCCTTCACCCGCCTATGAAGGGGATTCACCCCAGCAGCATCACAGGACCCGAGAACCCGAACCAAAAGTGGTGGCCTACTTGAACAGCACCGCCACCCCGTTGTAATCCCTTGACTACTGGGCAGCCCCAAATGGGGTGTGGGTGCAACTTCCCCCAGTTGCATGGGAAAAATCCTCCCCCCAGTAGGTCACAGAGCGGGGGTTTTTGCCGGGGGGACGTTACCCCCCCAAGGAAAAACTGACCTTTTTTCATATTGCGATACATACTTGACTAAACGTCACCGGGTCCCATATTTGATAAACCGGGGTATTATCCCAAAACGATTTCCGAAAGTCCATAATAATTAAACCCGATGACCAAATTTAAAGTTATGGGGAGGAACAAAATCCCCCATTCTTACACCCCCAAAAAGGGGGGAGAAAACTGGAATTAACATCCACAACAGTCAAATGGGGAAATGCTAAAATCTTCAACCCTTTGGTTAAAAAGCCACAGAAAAAAAATCACAACCAATTTTCCCATCCCTTCCCCGTACCACACATAAACCCTTTAAAACCCGCATATCCACAAAATTTAAAAATCCAAAAAATCTATTATTTGAACCCATTTTTACTTGAACTGGGCATTTACTATCCCCCCGTCCGGAACCACTGACCCTTAAACCATCTGACCCCCAAAATTAAAAAATACGGGAAAAAGGGGTCTTTTAACCACCCCCTTTTAGGTTTAAAAGGGCTTTTACCATCGTCCTGGACTGCATATGACCAATTTAAAATGTCGAAACCCCCCGATTAAAAATGCCGGAAAAAATCTTTCAACCACCTTTTATTTTAAATGGACTTTTACAACCTGTCCCCACCACAGAGACCATTTTAAAACCCGCCCACCCACTAATTTAAAAGTGCCAGAAAAAGGGTTTTTTTCAACCACCATTTTTGTTGAACTGGGCATTAAATATCCTGTCCTGGGCTGCTGTAGACCCCTTAAACCTGGCTGGGCCCCCCAATTAAAAAGTGCCGGAAAAAGATCTTTTTAACCACCCTTTTTGGGTTTAACTGGACATTGACTATGCCCGCTGGACCACAGATGACCTTTAAACCTTCTTAAAACCCCCCCAGTTTAAAAATTCCGGAAAAATTCCCTTTCCCAAACCCCCATTTTTTAACACATTTTCATTTCTGCCGGGGACAGCAGAGGCCCAAACCTGCATGTCCCCAAAAAAAAAAAAGTGCCGGAAAAAATCTTTTTAAAACCCCCAATTTTTGTTTAACTGAATTGACTAAATCTTTCCCGGGGGCCCCAAACATGAGCCCCAAACCTGCATGACCCACAAATGTTAAAAGTGCCATAAAAAAGGAACTTTGAACACCATTTTAGTAAACTGTACATTGACTATATCTGTCCTGGGCCACAGCATGAGCCCCAAATCCTGCATGACCACAAATTATAAAAATGTATGAAAAAGGAGACTTTCAACCACCATTTTATTTCACAACTGGACATAGACTATACCTGTCCTGGGCCACAGCAGAGCCCCAAATCTGCATGACCCCCAGAATTAAAAAAGTGCCAGAAAAAGGGAGTCTTTTTAACCCACCATTTTTAGTAAACTGGACCATTAACTATATCGTGTCCTGTACCGCAGTAAGACCATGTTAAACCTTCTGACCCACAGATTAAAAAGTGCCGGGGAAAAGGAGTCTTTCAAACCACCATTTTAATTGAACTTGACATTGACTATACCTGTCCTGGACCGCCAGTATGACCATTAAACCTGTCTGACCCCAGAGATTAAAAAGTGCCGGAAAAAGGAGCTTTCTACCACCGATTTTAGTTGACTGGACATTGACTATACCTGTACTGGACCCGCGTATGACCATTAAACTGTTCTGACCCACAGATGAAAAAAGTGCCGAAGAAAAGAGTCTTTTAAAACACCAATTTTCGTTGAACTATACATTGACTATACTGTCCTGGTAATCGCTACATCTGTTCATAGTCCTTCCTGTACCTCCCTTGTACAATTCATAGAATATTTTATCAGTATTTTGTACAGCAAGTTTTTTTAGTAGTTTAATTCTAGAAAACCCATTTTTAATATAAGAGGAATCCCACCACGTCTTTTTCTCTATTTTTTATTGTATTTGAATGGGTTAGTCCTCACTACAGGAATTGGCTAGCTATTTTAAAGATCTTCACAGACAAGTCATTTTTGCAATATGTGTCCATAACAGTGTCCTACCTATTCCTGATTTTGACAAAGCACCATCCCCTTGAGACAACAAATTTGAGACAATTGTGAAGAACAAATGTCCTGTTAGAAACCACAGTTTTTTTTTAGAATAGGACCTGTAGTAGAGCTGCATTTCAAGCAGCCTGAACCAAAAAATTATAAAAAATGACTTCCTCAGTCCAGGGAGAAATTCCACTTAAAAGCCACAATTCTGTTCCAAAGGAATCCATACATAGCTGTATCTGCACAGCAACATGACCCCAAAAAATTATAAATATGACTTCACAGCCACGTTAAAAATTGTGGATGGAGAAATGCCACTTTGAAGCCACATTTCTGTTTCCAAAGGACATAATTTATAGACTGTATCTCACAGCACAAGACCTCAAAACATTGACAATGCGAAAAAATGTTCTAAAGATAAAGTGAGTAAATGAATACGGTGTTGTCATGAAACCCTTGGTGTCTTTTAACAGTCTCCACATGACCGCAAAACCACAAAATGATCTTTTGGGAACTGAGAATAAAAATTGCAGAGAGGAAAAGATCATTTTAAAAAACATTTTTCAAGAGGGACCATTTCTGTTTTGAAGAGGATGTGAAGTATAACCGCACTGATCGGTGACCTCGGCAATTGGTGCCACAACATCATCAGATTACCATGCCTGATTCATCTTGATTGAAAGATCCAAACGATCACATTGTCTGTGGAAATCCGTATACGTTTGTCAGTCATGACGTCCCTCCCACTGTTCTGAAGGTCTGCTCAGATATGACGCTGGCTGCTGTGCAGGACAACACCTTCCAATGGCGTGTCGAGCGTGTCTCGGCCATTCATCCATTTTGGATACCCAGAAGTCCAACTTGGTCCGAAAAACATCCAAAAACATCGTGAGGGTGTTGAGAATGCAGAATAGTCGTCGCACCAGATCTTAAGCGGTCTCTGTGTGTGGTTTTAATGTGTGCCCTGCATTACATGCGTTGGTGAGGTGATTAAATAAAGATTTCCATAGGTCACCATTAGGCTTTTGCCAATTGCATGCTGCTGCTGCCTCTGCGTGCTTACTTTGCCTCTACTACCTGTCAAACGTCGCTGACGTATGTTCCACCGTGACAATTTAAAGAACGTGAAGCAGAACGAAACAGATGTCTCAGTTGATCAATCAGCAAGGTCTCCATTAACTGCTTTTACTCTCTATTTTGGGTGGGTGAGGAAGGAAAGTGCTGAGTTTTTGTTTTGTACCGGGGATCCAGAGGGTGGCCACGCCAGTAACTGTTGTTCATTTTTTGATGGCCTTAATGCGAAGGATCATGTTGGAGGAAATGGACATCCAGGCACACATGTGAGAGATGGAGCCTTGAATTTCCCAAGCCTCTTGGGTCGAGGGCATAGCGAAAAAAAAAAAAAAAAACCACCCTGGGGATCTTCCTCTTCTCCACCTACGCCTCAATTCCACAGGCCCAACCTCTTCCAAGGCAGGGGCGTCGTAACGTCAGTGTCCAGGAATACCTACCTCCTTCCCCTCCTCCTCCGCTTCCTCCGGCACAGCTTTAAACACAGCCAGACTGCCCTCAATGATGCACCCTGAGAGCTGAGGTCCGCCTTGCACTAGCCCTGGACCCCCGAATCAACCGCCTAACTAAGACCGATATAATTGTGAAACTGTCGGACCTTGTGGATTCGATGGAGAGAAAGGCTCCGTGTCCGCATCTAGTTCCGTCTCCTTACTCCATCGCTGGCGGGAACCTGTTGTTTCAGAGTGTCCAACGATCGTTCCAGAAACTAAGATCAACCACAATCTCATGCTGTACAAGCGGCATTGTCCGCACTTACCATTTTGGTGTCTTCTTCAAACTGCAAGATGGTGCAAGAGCTCTTCACCTGCCCTCCACTCATCGGTAGGGCATCAACACCCCGAGGTCCGCACCGCTGCTTGTCAGGACATGTATCACTTCGTACTGCGTAATGGCATTGCGCTGCTCGCCCCGACAATCGCTGGAGCGATGGTGGAGGTGGTGGAATTCCCAGCGAGTTGCCACGTCAACAATGAGATGGTTGATGGGGGAAGTGCCGAGCGACGCTGTCAAACGCAGTGCAGGCGTGGACCAAAGCAGGTGCGAACGGCGGAAATGCGAACTCAGACCTCGAGCACTTCCTCAGCAGGCAGTCCAGACCCGGGTAGCGCTTTAGAAATTTCTGATGACAAGGTTCATGACATGTGCCATGCAAGGATTGCCCAGCCTACCTGATCTTAAGGGCGCCAGCAGATATTCGACCGTTATCGCACACCGACATTGCCTGGCACAAGGTTCTTGTCACCCAGCCACGCTCGATCTGTTGCGGAGAGCCGTCCACAGCTCCTGACCTGTGTGTGGACGGTCTCAAGACAGATTCATTTCAACACGGCCTGGTTTCTCTAGCCCGTGATGCCACCAGATGGACCTTAGGTGAAAAGAACCCTTCTACCATCCCTGCGGTATTGAGAGCGTGCGCCGAGCTGAGAGCCACCGTCACCGACCAGAGACATCCACCCCAGATCACCCAGTAGTTGTCCACAGAAATAATTGGCCTTGGCCGTGCTTACTAGTCCATGTGTCGGTGGGCCAATGGAATTTTCCCAGACACAGATGCATGACAACGCGCTTAAATTTTAGATGACACGTGGGCTGGCCAGGGCAGGGACGGCTTTCTGGCAAAGAAATTGCCTGCTCGGCATCTGGTAATGAGGGGGCCAGGGGGGCAAGGGCCATGACGTGGCGGAACCCTTCTGTGGTCACACAGACGGAAGGCAACATTTTCCCAAGGACCAAAAGCCTGGTGCAATGCCGACATCAGCTTTTGGCTTTGGGATGTTTGGGTTAAGTGTGTTTCTTCTGCTCACCCAAACCTGAAAGACAGAAGGCTGGCTGCAAGACATGGCCGCTGGTATGGCGTGCAGGTCCAGTTAAACTGGTGGAAGGAGGAAGGGGTAGGATGGGTCTTTTGTGTGTGCTCTGTGGAACCTCGGGCGACGGTGAGGCTGAAGCGGAGGCTGATCCCTGATCATGGACTCTGAGAGACATGGGCACTGAGGAACGCTTGGTGGTGGGGGAGGAGAAGGAGGGCGATACAGAGGTGTGAAAGTGAGTTGGAAGCCCACATCGGTGTGTCCTTTTTTGTCCAAGTGTTGGCCTCCATATCAACTCATGCATTCGCTTGCATGTGCTAAACATTTTGGTGGTGGATTAAACACCTAAGAATCTTGCCTCTACTGATGTGTTTACGCAAAGGCGGGCATATGACATCGCTGTGTGAATCAAGAGGCTTGCTTCGAAAAAGGCCCAGTCTTGAGGATAGCGAGGCGTTGGTGTTTCCGCTGATCCATGGGCTGGCGGAATCACTCAGCGATTCTGCGACCGCCCTCAATTCCTATTTTTTGAGGCGGGACCCCGAACTGACACTACCCCTTCGTCTTCCTCCTCGTCCAGTGATGAAGCGCTCGCAGCAATTCCTGCTGAAAGACCACGTGATCCCGCAATGTCTCTTCATCATCATCATCAACACCAGGTGAACTTGGTCGTCTCCTTACATTCTGCATCCAGAGCTGCTGCGTCTACAAGCAATAAGGGGCACTGCCCAAGGCGTTGCCGACCGCCCCGGGATTTTTGCCGATTGAACTGGCTTCCTACTCCTACTCTGATGGACTCCATATAACTGGGCACAGAGCAGACAAAAATCATCCTCTTTGGCCTCTTATCTTATAACATGCCTTTGAACCCCAACCAGCATTTTGGTCATCAAAGAAGTCTTCCAGAAAATGGATTATCCACCGGTGGTGGGAACAACGAGTTGACATTTGGTGGTCTGCCTTTGCTTCATGTGTGACGGATGCTTGATGTGCTGATGACGACATTTGAGGCCATGACTGGGAGGTCCGAGATTGTAGACTGCTGGATGCAGGTTGCATTAACCACTGAAGACAGATTGGCGACGCTGTTCGTTACTGAGAGTTTCACAGAGCCCTGACCCAGCGATGACAGGCTGACGGTCTGCAACCGACGATCTCTGGCAAACGGTGTTGTCGCCAGCACTGGAAGGAGCACCTTCTCTCATACTTCTACCCCTACACCCTTCTATGCTCGCTTACCACCTGCCATTTCGATCCATGTTCAGAATGAATAAAAATTTAAGAAGGTTGGAAGAGTTTTTGAAATCTCTTATAAAAAGAACGGCTAATCACAGCTTATTTCTTAAATCCCTCTAATTTCCTACTAGCCAACTAGTATTATAGAAACTGAATTGTTTCTATTGAATACTCTATGAAAATGCGGTCTGGTGGAAGAACCGTAAGAAAAAATCAACAGATGTTTTTTCTTTCCCTTCAACTCCCAGGATTTTACAACTGCCCAGTATCTAGAATTGAAGTTTGCACAAAATATCATACAAGTGCGCCAAACTGAGATTCAACGAGGCTGCAATAAAACTATTCAGAAGTTACCGATGAAAATTGCGTTTTTTTTGCAGCAATGACCAAACGAGAACAGTTGGCTGAAATTGTCGTTACAACGTGCTTATTTAAAAAAACAATAGCCCACCACGGTGCAATACAGCTAATAAAAAATGATAACGGATAACAAACGGTGGTTTTTGCACCAATAAATACCACCTGGGTGACTAAAAAAAATTCTTGTATTCAAATTTAAGTATAAGGTTGCTCTAATAACAAAACCTGGGCCTCCCAAAGTAAAAAAAAAACACCTATTTGAAATGTATACGGATAATAAAAGGTGGTTTTTTGCACCGTATGCAATACACCTGCAATACTTAGCAAATTTCTATATGGTAATATCCTACAAGATGGGTCTGTTTAAAACAAAAATGGCCTGCGCCAAAGTAACACTACACCTAATTAAATTGTGTACGGATAATAAAACGTGTTTTGCACCTATTAAATACACTCTGCTGTGTGACTAGAAAAGTTCTGTATCCTATTGTAAGTAAAAAAATGGGGTCTTTTGAACAAAGCTGGGCTGCGCCAAAGTGAAAAACAACCGTAAATTAAATTGTGTCCGCATAGAATAAAACGTGTTTTTTGGGTTTGGCACCTATCAAATACACCTGCGGCTGACTAGAAAAGTTCTGTATCCTATGGGTGGAGTACAAAGTGGGTCTTTGACAAAGCTGGCTGCGTCAAATTGAAAAACAAACGGAATTAAATTGTGTACGTATTAATAAAGTGGTTTTTGTTGCACCTAAGAAATACCCCCCCGCATTCTAGCAAAATTCTGTATGGAATATACTCAAGATGGGTCTTTTAACAAAACTGGGCTGAGCCAAAATGAACTAAACTAATTAAAAACGTGTACCAGATAATAAAAGGTAAGTTCTCTGCAACCTTTCAAAGTACACCTGCAGTTTACTAGAAAAGATCCTGTATCCTAATATAAGTACAGGCTGCAAAAAATATCAAGCTAATATTTAACCAAAACCTGGCAAAACAATTTTAATAAACACCCATTTCAATGCAGGGTTCAAAGCAGAGTCTGGGCTGCACAATTACTTCCACTCTCCTTTCAAAAGCCTGCTGTTGCCTGCCAGCCTGTTCTTTCTGTGTCGTCCTGCCCCCTCCCCCCCCCCTCCGCGGCTGTACAGCGCCAAAGATGCAAGCTTTAAAATTCTCAGCCTTAAGTAACTAAAAACTGAAAATCTCTCATCTACCAAAGTTCTAATGTTCACTAGCTAAAAGCATAGTTGTCCTGTGTGAAACAAGAGAACGAGTTTCGCTGAGCCTGTTTGAGAGAGACCAGACATCAAAAACGTCCTGCTCTTATATACACATACACACACTGATCAATGAACATAAGGGCTGGTCTATGCAAAACGAGGTCATTGTGATTTTTTCCAACGCAATCACAACCATACACATCCCAGTCTGACGTCACACACCAGCTCACCCTGCTCTATTCTCTAAGCTGATCTGCTGGCTGTCCAAAATGACAGTGATGCGGCAAAAAGGTGCGATAATTAATAGATTTTGCGCAGTTTTTTTTTTTTAACCTAAATTTTCCGCGATTGAAAAAAATCCGATCAACATAAAAACCCGTCCGAATTTCAACTTTGCGATAATAATTTCTCAACACTAGTCATGATGAATGCAGTCGTGGATCAGCCAATTAGTCCACACTCCAATGCTTTATGCGTCAGATTACATCACCATCGACGCCTCACCAAAACATTGAGAAATGAGTCTGGATTCGATAAACTATCTGCTCAGCCACTATTCTGATGCATGCCAACCGCCTGATGCCACACATCAGCTGCCAGTTTCTCCATCTGCCTACCACCATCTTTACCAGGGACTTGTATTGCCACCCACCTCCACACTCTGTCATTTGTGCCACTTACCATGACCTTGCAACGCGCTGAGGTTGCTGTTGCTGTTGACCTCACACTGTGTTATTGTGCCACACTCTCAAACCATAGTAAATGATAGCGCTACACCTTAGGGTCTATAAGGCTGTGGTGGGTGCAAAATGGAACAACCTGGTTCAGTCAATACTAATGATAGAAATCGCACGTGCACACACAATATGCCTTATAAAGGAATATAAATATTTTAATATGTGACAACAGAGCACAAATCACTATAGTAAAATAGCTAATCGTCATAGGACACACTCAATAAATGTTGTTACAAAAATGAGACAATTGTATTTAGATGTTTGGATTCGTAGCAACGTTATCCGGCAATAACTGCCCTTTTCAAGCCAAACATCCTAATAGAGGGAGATATAGGTAGGAATGATAAGATTGAGTACCATATTATGGGCAATCTAAAATGGAGAGGGGATGCATCTCAATATAGGTAGTAGGTGAGCGTATAAAGAGTATAGCCGAAAAGGGCAATGTATAACATCTAGATTAAGGCCAGTATAGCCCCTCAGATATGGGTGATGTAGATGCAGTTAACCGGCGTCTGTTGTGCTTGGTAATGGACGAGACTTCCGTAATGCCCATAATATGGTACTCCCAAATCTGTATCATTCCTACCTATATCACCCCTCATATTAGATGTTTGCTTTGAAAAAGGCAGTTTTGCCGAAACGTTGCAGAATCCAACATCTAAATACAATTGTTCTTTTTTTTTAAAAAACATTTATTGAGTGTGCCCTTTTGACGATTAGCTATAACTATAGGGGTTTTGGGCCCCGTTGCAAAATTTAAAAATATTTACTTCCTTATAAGCAAATGGTGTGCAGTGGTTTTCTATTAGATTGTGCCCAACCTGACCTCATGCTGCTACTGGTTTTTTTTGTGCTTGGTCACCTCCCCCCCCCCCCCGTCATTGTCACATCTATGAGCTCATGCTGCGCTGGTGTCTCCGTGACTAAAAGGGGCCCAAATTTTTCTCAAAAATTCGGTTCGGTCACTTCGCCAATTTTCCACAAAATTTCGTTTGGGTCCGAATTATTCGCACAATCATTTAAAAAACAGCTATTTCCGGCTGCCCAGACCCTGCGGGGTGCTGTAAACTTGGCCATGCTTAAATATGCGGGGGAGCTTGGTTTGGTCTTCAACAATGTTTGTTTTAGTATGCCCCACCACAGACTGCCGCCGTTTAAATCGCTTCACATAAAATTTCCCGGGGCACTTAAGAGGGCAAAACGCCAAAAAAAACTCAGCGGGGGAATGTACCTGATAAAGTCATGCTAGCGAAAGCGGGAAAAAAACAACTGAGAGCTCGGTGGCAACTTTAGTGACAGAGTGTGGAGGTGACGATGGAACCACAGCAGACGTCAGGCATGGACAATACATTCTGGGGCGGCAAAACAGTATTGGGCCACAGGTGCAAAATCAACAGTGTGGAGGTACGGCAGCAGCATGGGTCAGGCATGGCAAATGACATTCTGGAGGGGGGCAAAACATATTGGGCCACAGAGTGGGCACAATCACACATGGGAGGTCACGGGGGCACTATGAGGTCAGACAGGGGGCACAATGGCATTCCGTAGGTGGAAAAACAGTATTAGGCCACAGAGTGGCACAATCACACAGTGTGGGGGTCACGGCGGCAGCAGTATAGGTCAGGCGTGGCAAATACATTATGGAGGGGGCAAAACAGTATTAGGCCACAAGTGGCACAATGATACAGTGTGGGGGTCACGGGGGCAGCAGTATGAGGTCAGACAGGGGCAAAATGAATTATGGGGGGCGGAAAAAACAGTATTGGGGCACAGAGTGGCCCAATCACACAGTGTGGAGGTCACGGCGGCAGCAAAAGGGGTCAGCAGTGCACAAGGGCATTCGGGAGGGGGCAAAACAGTATTAGGCCAAAGTGGCACAAACACACGTGTGGAGGTCACGGCGGCAGCAGTATGAGGTCAGGCAGTGGCCAAGACATTATGGGGGCAAAAAAACATATTAAGCCACAGAGTGGCAAAATCAACAGTGGGGGGCCGGGCAGCAGTATGAGGTCAGGCTGGCACAAGAAAATAGGGGGGGAGGCGGGCAAAACATATTAGCCAAGAGTGGAAAATATACCGTGTGGGGTCACGGCAGCAGCGTATGAGGTGACAGTGGCACAATGCATTAGGAGGGGCAAACAGTATTAGGCCACAGAGTGGCAAACACACATTTGGGGGGTCCGGCGGCAGCAGTATGAGGTCAGACATGGCACAATGACATTATGGAGGCGGCAAGACAGTATTGGGCCACGGAGGGCACAATCAACAGTGTGGTGGTCACGGGGGCAGCAGTAAGGTCAGGCGTGGCACAATGACATTATGGGGCGGCAAAACAGATGGGCCCCCAAGGGGCACAATGAACGGTGGAGGTCACGGCGGCGCATATGGGGGTCAGACGGGGGCACAATGCATTAGGAGGCGGAAAAACAGTATTAGGGCCAAGTGGCACAATCAACAGTGGGGAAGTCACGGCGGAGCATATGGGGTCAGACAGTGGACAATGGCATTCTGGAGGTGGCAAAACAGTTTTGGGGCCACAGATGGCACAATCACACAGTTTGGAGGTCACGGCAGCAGTATGAGGTGGGGCAGTGGCACAATACATAAATGGAGGTGGAAAAACAGTATTGGGCACGAGTGGCACAATCCACAGTGGAGGTCACAGCGGACGTATGGGTCAGGGCGTGGCACAATGACAAAAATTCTGGGCTGGCAAAAAAGGAGTGGGCCCAAAGGTGGGACAATACACAGGTGGAGGGCACGGCAGGACCAACGCAGCAATAAGGTCGGGACGTGGCACAATGACACATGTGGGGGCACGGCAGCGCCACGGCAGCAGCTGAGGTCAGACGGGCACAATGAAAAATTTGGAGGGGGAAAAAACAGGAGTAGGCCAACAGTGTGGGGGGCACGGCAGCACCCGGCAGCAGCAAGGTAACAGTGGCACAATCCAGTGTGGGGGGCACGACGGGAGTCCAAACAGCAGAAAATGAGGTCAGAAGTGGAAAAAAATAAACATTCTGCAGGTGGCAAAAATTTTTTGGGCCCCACAGAGCGGGCACAATGACTGGAGCGGAGGTCACGGCGGCAGCGCATGAGGGTCGGGCATGGCACAAGAAAGAGTGGGGGTGATACAGGAGCAACACAGAGGTCAGAGAGTGGCACAATGACATTCTGGAGGGGCAAAAACTACCAGGCCGCAAGTGGCACAATGCACAGTGTGGAGTCACGGCAACAGCAACGCAGCAGCACATGAGAATAAGTGGCCAATGACGGTGTTAAAGGTGGGGGAAATACAGCCCCGGTAAAGACGGTGGTAGGCAGATGGAGAAACTATACAGATGTGTGGCCATCAGGCGGGTGGCGGCTCAAATAGGGGGGGGCAGGTAGTTTGAACCCAACTGACCCAAAGGGGCATTGGGTTGTGGAAATCCGGCCCCGATCCACGCCGGATTCATCTTGACAAAGGTCAGTCGTAAACATTTCCCGGGACAAGCGGGTTATCCTTGGGTAACGATGGCCCCCCCGCATAACACCCGCTCTGATGCCACATACTGGCCCCCGGAGAAGCTTTCCACTGCAAACTCGGCAAGTTCGGCCACACAACCAGTTTGGGCTGCCCATATCCAGCGGATCTTCTAACTGGGGTGGGCGAGTGGGCCCAAATAGGCCACAACCCTGTTGGTTCAGGGAAGCCCCAGGCCCTGCTCTGCTGCGCTGGTGACTGCCCTCCTCACTAGGCGGTTGAAGGAACTCTCATTAGTGACCCAATTGGGTTACTGCTGATGGAGCTGGTACGGGCTCCTACCCCCCCCCTTCCCCCAGCAGCCGCGGCAGTAGTACGTGAGCGCTGAGGAACCCCCCCCGGTAGCCCTGAAGGAGGACGATGCCGCACCCATGGAGGGGCCCAACTGATTACGGAGGATTTCCCTATAGTATTTGAGTTTGTCTTCCCCTAAATAGCTGGGAAAAAGGCTCCCATTTTCCCTAGCGGGGGTCCAATAGGGGGGAGACCAGAAGTCATCCCTCTCCCGGATCTGACTATTCCCGGCTTCCTACCGGGCAAAAATAACATGCTGCGGGAAAATCTGCCAAGTGCCCTCCGAGGGGCCCCCTGCCTCCTTTTCCACTGTATACTCCCAAAGGGTGTTTGGGAGTCTCGCCTCGTCTTCCCATCTCCATCCACCCCTCCAGCGCCCTCTCCTCCTCTCTTGTACCTGGGTAGAAAATCCACTCTTTCCCCAACAATGCTTCTGCCCAATGTCCCCCTCCTCCCCCTCCTCCATTTCGTCCCACCGGACTCATTGGCCACGAATGTAGTCGCCCATCCCCACCCCTGCCCGGGAAGATTTTTCAGCATCTTTTTCCAACATAAAGCAGTGAAAAACGTTTTTCACCCGTACCCGGCGACTGACAAATAACGTGGCCCCCCTCAAGGCCCAACAAACGGCAGGGTCACGCATGACGCCACGGCTACATCAAAGTTACACAGGGGGTACTTTCTGCTGCCTGGATCATCAAAAAATCTTTTAAGGCCTTTCTCTTTTCCCATACAGTCGGTCCAACTTCAGGCTGAATTCCAGGGTGGAAAATCGCATATCAGAGCGGTTGGGGGGGAGGCCGTTCTCCCGCTGAACTCGGGGAGGTGTTTGGCTTTGAAAAGAATGGATAAAGTCATCACAGTTTCCTGGCCATTTTCAGAATTTTTCGAAATCGGTGGAAACTTCGGGAACCTTTTTAAAACCAGTTTGAAACGTGCCCCATGCAGGGCCAGGACCACCCCTCCTCGGTGCAGCGGGGACACCATGTTTCCTCCCATTGTCCTCACCAGGGTTTCCGATTTGCAGTTGGCGCGGGAATGCCCACACATTTTCTTCTGAATGACGGAGCGTTCCTACCTGTGTGACTTCTTCGCCGAGGCAAGCTAGGGGTTAGAACTGCGGAAAAACCCCCTGTGCCCTACACATGGGTATGATGGAGCAGTACTTTTGGAGGCTGAGTGGTGGGGGTTGGTGGAGGAGGAGGAGGCGGGCATTTGGGGGCAGGAAACAGCAGTTTTACAACGTGGGGGAGAAAGCGGCGCCCTGTCCAAGTTTTGGGGTGCCTGGGGAGGAAGCAAATTCACCCAGTGGCCGTAAAGGGCATGTATGGCCCCGACCGTATTACAGCTCCAGACGTCCGCGCTGCCGGTACCTTGGGAAAAAACCGATAAACTCAAGGGCTACCCACTTTCTGTTCTACATATTTATGAAGTGCTGGTTTACGGGCCCTTTTGGAAAAAAATTACGGGGTTGGAACTCTCCTCTCGGGTCGGGACAAGCCCTTAGTTCTCTGAAGGTGCAGATCCACCTTTTTGGGAAAGGAGGGACTGCAGTACCAAAACTTGGGCAGGGCCGGTCAGTGCTGCACCTTAGGGGTGGTTGGACGCTACTGTTGTCTCTTTACAACGCTCCTGAACGACTGCTGGCGCCATGGTAGCGAGGGGCAGGAGCATCTGGGCCGGGGGATTTAAAGAGAAACACTCCCTTCGCAAGGTGGTTGGGCCTTGACTGGCGAAATGGCATGCGTGCCACTGGGCCGCGCTCTGCTGCAGCGGCAGATGGGCCACCACATCGAGCCACGTTTTTCCCAGGCCACCATGTGACGGCATGTGTTGAGCAGGGGCCCTTGTCCAACTTAGCCCCTGGGGACGCTCACTTTTTTGCCCCCAGATTTACATATACCCATATTTGGGTCCTCCCGGGGTCTTAGCAAAGAACTGCCACACCGCCGAGTAGCTGATTTTTTCCGCCAACGCTCCGCACTGATGACTACTTTCCGCCGCTGCCCGTCGGAGCCCCTGTGCCGCACTGTCTTGGACCTGGGGAAGCGGGGGTTTTTTACCCCGTGGCCGCTGGCTCCCGACCCCCACTGCTGCTACGTGCTGACTCACGGGCCCAAAAAAACCAACCCCTTTTGCTGGCTGCGGCCGCTGCCTGACGCGGGAACTGCGCCCTCTTCTCCTGACGATATAAGCCTTTTTGCTTCCCCCCCGGGGGTCCCAAGGCGTCGGTACTCCCCTCTTTTTTTTGTGTTTCATCGTCACTAGTCCTCATCATGGTTTGGAAAACCGAGGGTGCCCCTTTACCACATGCCTCCCAGCCACTCTCCACATCTAACTTTGCCCCCTACTGCAAAAAGGGGGTATTTGGCCCCCTTTCTTCGCGCCCGTACTGCTGACTGCCCTCCCAAATTTTCATTCCCCGCTATATAGGGCGCTGAGCCCAGACCACATAGAATCCCCGGCTGAGGAAATGGATGGGGGCGAGGCGGGCTGAGGGCAGGTGAGGGGCCCCTGACCCGCCCCGGCCCTGCCAACTAAATGTTGTGTCGAGGTTCCCACCGACCTTTTCTGGGGTTTCAGATGTCCGGGGGGAAGAGGATGACCTAGTCAACCAATCAAGAACCCTTGGGTTTTGAACAACACACGGCCCCCAGATGACAGCGGCAGTTGTGGCCTCCCGAGTGACCCTGCTGCGACGCCCCTTTCTGTGCGCGACCTTTGGGGCCCTTTCAGAAATGTTTGTGCCCCCTGCCATCGCATTGCAGAGCCTGCCACCTCTCTTCTACATACTGTTTTTTTCTAAAATGTACAGACACTTTTTGTTTTAAGCTATTGTAAATTTTTTAAATTACACCCTGTTTTTGATCCAAATGAACCATAACAAGCTTGGGGAACCCTTATATAAATTGCGCTCCACAAAGGCCAGGAAAAATTTATTGTATGGTGTTTACAACACGGTGTTTTACTAAATGAAAAGCACAAACAGGCTTAATTAACCTTTTGCTTTTGGAAATTTTCCCCACAAGAAAAAAGTTATTTTCGGTGTTGAAAAAAAGGTTTATTTTTGTCAGCCACAGCAAAACAAGCTTAATTAACCCCGGGTGTAAAATTTCGCAATAAAATTGGCCCCAAAACTATAGCTTGTACGGTTACAATTGCGTGTTTTTTACGCCAACAAAAAAGAATAAATTGTAATTAACCTTTGCTTGTGAATTAGGCTAAGGAAAAATTTATATATTTTTGCGTTGAAAAAAAACGTTTAATTTTTTTCGCACACCCCAAAACAACGCTTAATTAACCCCTGGATGTAAATTGCGCATAGAAATTAGCCCACAAACTAGTATTTGTAGCGTTTACAAAAGCTGTTTTTACCCACACAACAAGGGTACAGTTGTAATTAACCTTTGCTTGTGAATTTGGTAAGGAAAAATTTATATATTTTTGCGTTGAAAAAGACGGTTTTTTTTGCGCACACCCAAAAAAAAAGCTTAAATTTAACCCCCGGATGTAAATTGCGCAATAGAATTGACCCCCAAAAAAAAGTACTTTGTACGTGTTACAATTGGTGTTTTCTACGCCCCAAAAACAGAGATACAGTTTAATTAACCTTTGCTTGTGAATTTGGCTAAGGAAAAAAATTTATATATTTTTTGGTTGAAAAAGACGGTTTATTTTTTTCAGCACACCCCAAAACAACGCTTAAAATTTAAACCCCCGGATGTAAATTTCGCAAAGAATTGAGCCCCAAAACTATAGCTTTGTAGCGTGTTACAATTGCTTTTTTACTCCAACAAAAAAGAGATACATTTTTAATTAACCTTTGTTGGAATTAGGTAAGGAAAAAATTTTTTTATATTTTGGCGTTGAAAAAGACGGTTTATTTTTTCAGCACACCCGCAAAACAAGCTTAATTAAACCCCGGGTGTAAATTCCCAAAGAATTGACCCACAAACATACTTGTACTGTTTTTCAAATTTCGTGTTTTTCTAACCACACAACAAGAGATCATTTTAATTAACCTTTTCTTTGAATTTGGCTAAGGAAAAATTTTTATTTTTTGCGTTGAAAAAGACGGTTTATTTTTTTCGCACACCAGCAAAAAAAACGCTTTAAATTTAAACCCCTGGTGTAAATTGCGCCAAAGAATTTAGCGCACAAATAGTACTTTGTACGTGTTACAATTGCGGTTTCTACGCCCTACAACAAAAGATAAGTTGTAATTAACCTTTCTTGTGAATTAGGCTCAGGAAAAAAATTTTAAATTTTTTTGCGTTGTAAAAGACAGTTTCTTTGGGCACACACCCGCAAAAAACGCTTAATTAACCCCTGGATGTAAAATTTCGCCCAAAAAAATTTAGCCCCAAAACTAGTACTTTGTAGCGTTTACAATTGCGTGTTTTTACGCCAACAACAAGAGATAAGTTGTAATTAACCTTTGCTTGTAATTAGGCTACAGGAAAAATTTTTATATTTTGGCGTGTAAAAGACAGTTTCTTGGGTCAGCACACCTCAAAAAAACGCTTAAAATTTAACCCTGGGATGAAATTGCGCAATAGAAATTTAGCACCAAAAAGAAATGGGATTTGTATTGTAAAAAAACGCTGTTTCTTTAACTGAAAACAACAGGAACTGGCTTAGATCCCACTTGGATATTGAATTATAATTTTTTTTCAGTGGCGCACACTGGATTTCGATCCAATACCCCAAAAAATCAGAAATAAACATTCAGAGAACAGTTCTGAACAAGCGAGACACCCCACAAAAATCGTGTGTAAAAATCGTTTTAGAAAGCGCTACACCCGCACAGCAAACCCTTTCCCCATCAGTCAGTGAGAGCGGTATGACTTCCCAGCGGCGCGCCGGTCTTATATAGTGCGGGGACGTCACAGAAAACCCCCGGGCTCTGATTGGGGTTCATCCTGCAAGTCATGCAGGCTAGGGCCCCTTCTTTTCCCCCGATGCTTTGCCCCCTGTAAGCCATTTGGGTCGAAAGGGCCCTTTTATCAAAAAAGCACACTTCGTTCACCCAAGTACCCCAAATTCGACTTCGTTCCGAACCCAAGTTTTCTGAAATTTAAAAAAATTCCCCTTTGTTAGAACAATTCGCCATCTCTGCCGGACCTCCCCACTTTTTTCATTGTGCCCCTCTTGCCTCATCCGCGCTGCGTTGAGCCGTCACCCCCCAACACTGGCCATTGTGCCCCTCTTTTACCTCTGCGGGTGCTGCGTTTTTGTTGCTGCTGCGGTCACCTCCACAACCCCCGTATTGTGCCACTCTTTTACCTCATCTCTGCTGGCCATATCTCCCCACTCTGTCATTTTGCCACTCTCTGACCTCATGCTGCTGCTTTCTGTTGATGCCTTACCCGACTCTTGTCATTTTTCCCCTCTCTGACCTCATGCTGCGCCATGACCCCTACACTGTGTCATTGGCCCCCTTCTGACCCCATGCTGCTGCTGTGGCGCTGCCGTGACCTCCACACTGTGTCATTTGTCCCACTGCCCTGACATCATGCTGCTGCTGGGGCTGCTCCCGTGCCCTCCAAACCTGTTTTGGGGCCACTCTGGGGCCTATTTCCTGTTTTTGCAAACCTCCAGAATTTTCCATTGTGCCACTGTCTGACCTCTTTGCTGCTGGTGTGACTGCTGCCGTGACCTCCAAAACCCCCTGTCTTTTTTGCCACCTCCCCCAAGAAACCGTGGCAGTTTTACAGAAAGGGGAGGGAAAGGAAGGTACCCCTAGAATCACATGCGCACATGGCCCACAGCATGTTTGTTTGCCTGGCTATGACAGCCGAATTGTCAAACGCCCAGAGGGGGCTGATTCTGGCTCCCCCCCCTTTTGGGAAAACCTTGTACCGGCCCAAAATTTGGGACCCTTTTTTTTCCCAAGCAGTGGGGGAAAAAACCCTAAAGGTACTATAGAGAAAATCCGGCGAAATTCAGTTTGCAAAGGGGTTCCGAAACCTTTTTTGGGCCCAAAGGAAAATTTTCAAACATCCATCACTTCATCATTAAAAAACCCAAAAAAAATTTCCCAAAGGGTGTTTATTATGAAGTATAAATGTGGGAGTTTGAATCCATTTTTTTGTGTGACCCAATTTGTTTTAAATGCAGCGTACTTGAACTGAAAGGGGACCTTTAATACAGAGAAAGTTTTAGGTGCTTTTTTGCATTCGGTCCATTTGTGATGGAATTTAGTTTCAAAAAATGAATGGTTTAAGCAAAAGCAAATGCTGCAATACTGGCTTTTTGGATGAGCTTCTTCAGTATTAAAAATGTGAATCTTTTTTCAAAATTTTCCCGAAAAATAAAAAAAACCGCCCCCCTCCCCTTTTAGCCTCGTCTTATACCGTGTACCGTACCTCTTTTCCTCCGTCCCCTTTACCACGATCCTTGCCCGGGTTTTCCTCCCCTTTCGTTGTCCCCGACTCCCAAATTTGCCTTACGATTTTGTACCCCGTACACCTCGGCTGCCACCGAAGCAAGTCCGTCAGGGGGAGCGACCTGGTAAGGGCTCCCCCGCAGCAAGTCCATCCCGCTTTGTGGCGGGGCCCCTGGTGAAAAAACCGGGGTCTACTTTTGATTCCGCTCCCTGGCGGGCTTTTTTCCTTGTCCCCTTACGTGCTGCGATCTGGGGGCGGCTCCCGTAAAACCCACTACTGTGTTTTTTTGATGCAATTTTTGTATCTCACCCCCACTCGTTTC
>JAODAL010059648.1:0-21357 GCA_025379985.1 Phyllomedusa bahiana
TGGGTTTGGGGTGGTGTGTGTGTGTGATGACGGTTGGGTGGTGTGTGTGTGTGATGACGGTTGGGTTTGGGGGGGGGGTTGGGGTTGTGCGGGTTTGGTGGTGTGTGTGTGTGGGGACGGTTGGGGGTGTGTTGGGGTGCGGGTTTGGGGGGGTGTGTTTTTTGTGGTGAGGTTGGGTGGTGTGTGGTGTTGGTGACGGTTTTGTGGGGTGTTGTGTGTGTGGTGTTTTGGGTGTGTGTGTGTGGGTTGGGGCGGTTGGGTGGGGGTGTTGGGTGACGTTTGGGGGGTGGTGGTGGGGATGGTTATTTCGGTGGGGTTTGTGGTGGGGAGGCTAATTTCGGTGGTGTGTGTGTGATGACGGGTGGGTGGGGTGTGTTTTATGGGTGGGGGTGGTGGGTTTGGGGGGCTGGGGGGGTGGGGGTGTGGGGGTGTGGTGACGGCTGGGTGGTGTGTGTGTGTGTGGTGACGGCTGGGTGGTGTGTGTGTGGTGACGGCTGGGTGGTGTGTGTGTGTGTGGTGACGGCTGGGTGGTGTGTGTGTGTGGTGACGGTTGGGTGGTGTGTGTGTGGTGACGGTTGGGTGGTGTGTGTGTGGTGATGGCTGAGTTCGGTGGTGTGTGTGTGGTGATGGCTGAGTTCGGTGGTGTGTGTGTGATGGCTGAGTTCGGTGGTGTGTGTGTGGTGACGGCTGGGTGGTGTGTGTGTGGTGACGGTTGGGTGGTGTGTGTGTGGTGACGGTTGGGTGGTGTGTGTGTGGTGACGGCTGGGTGGTGTGTGTGTGTGGTGACGGCTGGGTGGTGTGTGTGTGTGTGGTGACGGCTGGGTCGGGGGATGTGTGTGTGTGGGTGCCGGCTGGGTCGGGGGATGGGGGTGTGCGGTGACGGCTGGGTCGGCGACGGGTGGGGGGGGGGTCGTGTGCAGTAATAGGTGGATAGTCGGTGGGTGTGTGCGTGTGTCTAGCATGCGGGGACGGGTGGTTGGTTTGTGAGTGGGTGTGTTGCGTGCGGCGATGACGGGGGTAGTACGGGGGGGGGTGTAGCATGCGGGGACGGGGTGGTTGGTTTGTGAGTGGGGTGTTTCGTGGTCGAGGGCGGGGTTTGTACGGGGGGGGGTGTAGCATGCGGGGACGGGTGGTTGGTTGTTGGTGGGGGGGTTGCGTGCAGCGATGACGGGGGTAGTACGGGGGGGGTGTAGCATGCGGGGACGGGGGGTTGGTTGTTTGTGAGTGGGGGTGTTGCGTGCGGTGATGACGGGGGTAGTCGGGGGGGGGTGTAGCATGCGGGGACGGGTGGTTGGTTGTTTGTGAGTGGGTGTGTTGCGTGCAGCGATGACGGGGGTAGTACGGGGGGGGGGTGTAGCATGCGGGGGTAGTTTGGGAGGTTGGTTTGTGAGTGGGTGTGTTGCGTGCGGCGATGACGGGGGTAGTTTGGGGGGTGTAGCTTGCGGGGATGGGTGGTTGGTTTGTGAGTGGGTGTGTTGCGTGCAGCGATGACGGGGGTAGTTGGGGGGGTGTAGCATGCGGGGACGGGTGGATCGGATTCGTGTCGCATGTGGTTACCGGGTCTCCCTGTCTCCCGCAGTTTGAAGCAGCCTGGGTGTTAACCACCAGCGCCTCCGGGACCTCCCTGCAGACCCGCATCGTCATCCAGGCGGGGGCCTTTGGCCCTCTTCATAGGGGCTGCTGAGCTCAGATTTTGGGGGAATTTTTTTTTTTTTTTTTGGGGGGGCCAGGAGCAGGTAACGCAGCGCTCGCCCCCTCTGTACCCTGCGTGGGTGTAGGGCACCATTGCACATATAATGTCTGGGCACCATTGTACATATAATGTCTGGGCACCTTTTGCAAATATAATGTTGGGCACCATTGTACATAAAATTGTTGGGCCCCTTTTGGGACATATAATGTTGGGCCCCCATTGCCATAAATTTTGGGACCATTGCACATTTTAATGTCTGGGCCCCTTTTGCAGGGTTTTAATTTTGGGGCCCCTTTTGTAGGTTATAAGGGTTGGGCACCATTGTACGTTATTTTTGTCTGGGCACCATTGAAAATTTTAATGTCTGGGCACCATTTTTAGGTTTTAAGTTGGGAAATTGCACATATAATGTCTGGGCTTCTTCCCTTCAGGGGTGGGGGGGCTCTAGGGAAAAACGTTTGGAGACGCCCCGTGTGAAAGGGGACAAAGTGCGGGAAATTTTGAAACTTCCTCCCCCCCCCTGTACGTAAGGGGAAACCCCCCGGGTTATGTCCCCCCTCCCCCCCCCCCCCTGCTACAGTAAGTGAAACCCCTTTTAAATGTCCTCCCTCCCCCCGGGGCATTTTAAAAACCCCTAGCTCTTTCCTTGGGGGTTTGGGCCCAGCAGAGGGAAAAACCCTTTGGGAAAATTTCACATGAAAATTTTAGCCCCTTTCCCCGGAAAAACCCCTAGCAAAATGAAAAAAGGTTTTCCCTTGACTTTAGGGGGGGCACAATAGGTAAAACAAAGTAACAAAACCCTTTGATGGCTGTTTTTTTCCGTGACCCATTTAAAAATCTGGGGGATTCCTTTGCCCCAAACGGGTCATATTTGCTCAATGAAAAAAAATCTATCCCGCCCGCTTTGGGGACCAAAAAGTAGAACCAGGGCTGTTTGGTTAGAAGCCTGCTGTTGGGGGCCCCCTGTGTCCCCACCCTGACTGCACCCTTTTGTCTTTCCGATATATAGAAATGTAACGAATTTTTGTTTGTATGCAAATACATTCCCGGGAGTGCAAAAAAAAAAGTGTTGCAATTTTTTCCCTTTAAATGGGATTTAAAAAAAGGGGGGAAAAAAAAAAAAGTAGAAAAAAAAGTGTAAAAAAAAATTAAAAAAAAAAAAAAAAAAAAAAAAAATTAAAAAAATTTTTGGGTCATTTTATACTTTAAAACAAAAAAACCCCCTGCTACAAAATTTAAAGGTATCCAAACGCCCCGTAATCACCTGTAGGATTAAGCGAAAGGTTTTTTTTTTTTTTACACATCACGCTGCAGTAATGAATTTTTAAATCAAAACTGGGGCCCCCAAAATTTTATACAACAATTTCCCGCAACAGTGGGGAAAAAAGTATTTAGTCAGCCCCCAATTGTGCAAGTTCCCCACTTAAATAGATGAGAGCCCTGTAAATTTTTTTTTTTTACCAAAAAAAATAGGTCGCCCCCAATATGGGGGCAAAATGAGAAAAAAAAAACCCGAAAATCCCATTGGCTGATTGGAAAGAAAATTTTTTTGCAAATTATGGGGGAAATAAATATTTGGGCAATAACAAAAGTTTTCCCCTTTAATACTTTGTTCTATCTCCTTTGTTTGGGGATGGGCAGAGGTCAAAATTTTCCCGCCTTCCCAAGGTTGGGCAACCCCTTTCTGCTGGTATTTTGGCCCCCTTTCCCCCTTTCAGATTCCTCTAGAGCAGGGGGTTTTTTCGGGGCTGTGCTGGGAAAATCGGGGGTTTAACTCCCTTTCCAAAAGGGTTTTTATGGGGGTTGAGATTGGAGACTGGCCCAGGGGCCCCCTCCCTGACCTTGAAATGGGTTTTATTTAGCCCCCCCTCCGTTCCCTGGCGGTTTTGCTTGGGGAAAAACTGTTATGCTGAAAAACAAACCACGTTTCATTTTCAATGCCCTTGCTGATGGGGAAAGGGGGGTTTTCCTCAAAATTCAAGATACATGGCTCCATTCTTTTTTTCATGGGCACGGATCAGTCGTCCCGGTCCCCTTTTCAGAAAAAGGGAAAAAAGCCCCAAAGCATGTTTTGCCACCCCCCCCCCCCCCCCCCCATGCTTTACAGTTTGGGGATGGTTTCCCCCCCCCCATTTTCTTCACATAGGTCCCGGTGTTGTCCCCCCTCATGCTTTTCAAATAGGTTTGGTGTCCCCCCAAAGCTTACCAGTTGGTTTGGTGTTGTCCCCACTGTTTTCAGTAGGTTTGGGGTCACCCCCTTTCTTCACGAAAGGGCTGGTTTTTGTCCCCCACATGCTTTAAAAAAGGTTTGGTTTGTCCCCCCCCCATGCTTTACAGTAGGTAGGTGTCACCCCCATTCTTCACGAGGTTGGGGTTGGGCCCCCCCTAGCTTTTTCCGTAGGGTTTGGGGTCACCCCCATGCTTAAAAGTAGGTTGGTGTTGTCCCCCCTCAGCTTTACCCGTAGGGGATGGTTTTTGCTCCCCCACATGCTTTACAGTAGGTATGGTGTTGTCCCCCCTCATGCTTTACAGTAGGTATGGTGTCACCCCCATGCTTCACAGTAGGTCTGGTGTTGTCCCCCCTCATGCTTTTCAGGGAGGTTGGTTTTGTCCCCCCTCATTTCTTTACAGTAGGTTGGGGTTGCTCCCCCATGCTTCCAGTAGGGAAAGGTGTTTTTGTGGGGTGAACTCAGCCTTCTTTTTTTCCCCCAAAAAACCGGGGCGGAGTAGTGTTTCTAATAAAAGTTTATTTGGTTTCATCTGACCCCCTATGACCCTTTCCCAATATCTTCTGGGGTCATTTCCAAAAAGCTTCTAGCAAAATTCAGCGGGGGCCCCGGGCATGTATGGCTTTAAGCGGGGACCCCGTTTTGGCACTGCAGGATCTGAGTCCCCCGGCGGGTAGTGTGTTACTGATTTCCTTTTTTACGTTGGTCCCAGCTCTCTGCAGGTCATTCACTAGGTCCCCCCGTGTGGTTCTCGGAGTTTTTTTTTTTTTTTTAAATTCAAAAAAAATGTTTATTGATGAACAAATCAAAGAATTTCCCGATTCAAATATGAATAAAAACACAAAATAAAGGGAAAAAAGTAGGTCATAATGAAACAAACACATAACCCCATTAAGATAATGGCGATGACAAAACTGTTAAGGCAGCAGCGATGAGGTACAAGTATTCATAAGAAACAAAACCTACAGGTAAGGGCAGATGTTTTAAAGTATGTGCAATAATAAAGATGAGGTGCCCCTCCTAACATAAAGTGCCTATCGCACCAATACAATGAAGGAGAAAGAAAATTGTAAATACCCTTTCACGCAGGGCGCATAGAACAATCATAAGTCAATAGTGTGTGATTGAGTAGCCAAATAACAAGACGAAGACAACATAAGGACAAACAGGTTATGCTCTCGTACAAACACATCTCCCACGAAACATAAAACAAGGGGGGGGGGTAAGGGAAAGGGGAAAAGAAAGGCGCTCTCCTCTAACAGCAGGTAGTTTAAGAAGTAATGGAGAGGAATAGTGGGGAGTTCTGAAAAAGTGGGCCAATGACACCAGGTTCTGTTGAATTTATCTAATTGTTCCGGGGTTCGGGAGATTAAAATCCTCCATTCGCCTATGAACCCCAATTTCGCGAACCATTCGTCAGGGAAGGTGAAACATTCGATTTCCACTTGCGCGGGATCACAGTTTTGGCGGCCTGGAGCAGATGCTTAAGAAGCGATTTTTTGAACTTATCAACAGACATTGGAATCATAAAAAGCAGCATTTCCTCCGGGGTCGGGATCGAAACCCCAGTAATTTCCACAGATTAACGTCCAGGGACCGAAACCCAGACACCGCACGTCAGCACAGATCATTCCCCACCGCGCTGACATGGGGACATAGTCCCTTTTTCCTTTCCACATCTCCACACACATCTGTAGGTGAGGGAGAGATTTTAACATGGTAGCGCAGTAGGAAACCCTGTACCAGCGAGAACAGATTTTGTAGCAGGTTCCTCCTGGTGCTTGGACGCTTATCAACACTTTTATCGGTGGTCATGCTGGAAAACATTGCTCCCAATTGATCCGGCAAAGTTAAAGGATCTAAGGCCCTCACTCCTATTCACCTTAGGCAGAAAGAGGGAGGGGAACTCTGCCCTGCCTGAGAGCAACCCAATTTAACAGAAATGGACCAAAGAGTGACTCGTGCGTTCACGGACGAATAACCACAGCCGCACTCAAAGTCTTGGTAAGTGGCCCCTACTCAAGTGAAATCTGGCCTTTGATCCATGAAAGAATGAGAAAGCTGATCAAGCTCTATTAAACTCAGAGAGCAGTGGCAGGAACCGGGTTCCCCCAAAAATATCGCCAAGTGTGGGTACTCAATTTCCCTTCGAGCGATTCCACCGACAGAGCGGCATGGGAGCCCTTTTTGTCCCACCCAAAACACATTTTGACAGAGAACCCGCCAAAACCTGGTGGGAAATCAGGAGTTACCCAGTAAGACAGGAACACAGTCCCCTGTCTATTAGGAGGTGTGGGATTTTCTGTAAGCAAGTATAAGGTGGACCAGTGTTTGCCTTATTCACCTTCTGAAAGAAGGAGATGTACATGTTGTCTTACCCACGAACGCAGGAATCTCCGGTCCAGGAGCACCGCCACCACAGCGCAGAAAACTAAGTCCTCTGCTAAAGAATTACCCATAGTTTGCTCTTTCATCATTAAGCCAGCCGCCAAAAACCTCGAGAAGCTGAAGCCAGAATAATATAATCTACAATCGGGTAACCCCGGTGCCCCCACAAACCTTAGGCCTTGTTAAGGGTGTCATACGACTTTGTCGCCGGTCTTCGCAACTCTGGCGGGTTCGGAGGGGGGGGGTGACCACAACGAAAGAGCCGTGAGCATCCTTTGTCAGACTTTTCCAAAACTGGGCCGATCGATGTGTAAGGGAAGGGTTTTGAAAGAGGTATAAAAACTTAGGGAGAATAGACATTTTCAATAATTGATTCCTGCTCAACCAAGACAATCCCTGTTTCTGCAGCTAGTCAAGGTCCTGTTTAGTTTTACTTAATAGAGGAGAAGGTTGTTACAGCAAAGAAGTTTCGATAATCTTCAAGAGATGTCATACCCCCAAGTACGAGAGTACCCGCTCTGGACCATTTAAAGGGAAAGTTGGACTGTAAGGAAGATCTGTTCTTTGGGCGGTAACATCCCACCCAAGGACCTCAGACATGGAGAAATTTATTTTAAAATTATGACCATTCCCAAAGTATCTGATTTCGGCATCAGACTGGGGAGAGATAAGTGGGTTAGTAACTGTAGACCAAAAGTAGTCCACACGGCTAAACCCGAGCATTTATAAAACCTCCGAGGAACACACAATCGAAATCCCTTAAGAAAATATCCGATTAGATCTGATGAGGCCTCCAATCAGACTCTCCATCACAAGAACGATACAGCAGCGGAGTACAGTGTGCAGCCCGTCCAGTCCCCTTTAAAATAGAAGGAAGTGGGCGGCACAAGGTGCCATTAACTTTAAAAGACGGGCAGAGGGCGGCACGATACAAAGCCGCAATCTTGGCTAAGATACTAGCGGCCAACGATCCACAGTGTCTTAGATTTGATGCTAGATAACTTTGAGACAGAGGGACTGGAAATGGCTTCTACGGCCACGAAATTGCGAAGAGCGACCACGCTTTTTCCGCATCCAGTGACAGCACCACCAGTCAGGATCGCAGGGCTTCATGCGGAGCGTAGCATGGTGAATAAGTTCTAATGTTTATGGGCGAGAAAAAAGCGTGTTAGTCGAGAGCCTAAACTCTCTGCCCGGCAACAAAAGCCACCTTGTCCGGAAGAAACTATCGAATTCAGAAGGGGTTGATTTAATGTTGTTTGGCGATCATTTTTGCATATAATTTCAGATCTCACATTAGCAGCGAATAGACGGTAATAGCTGCCAACAAAATTGTCTGGTCCTTAGCCGGGTATTCGGGATAATACACATGAGCTTAGCGATGCTGGAACAGGGAAGGAGTATCAGCTGTGATGGAGTTAAGAGGCGTCCAGGAGTCACTGGGTTTATTGTTTGTTTCTTATTTTTTTTTGTTTCTAAGTATAGTCTCGAAAGGCCCCCCACCCCGTCCCCATGGGGGGGTAACAATTGGGGGGGGGTGGGGGGGGGGGGGGGGGGGGTGTTGTTGTTTGTTGTTGTTGGTATGGGTCAAAACCACCCCCCCCCCCTTCCAAACAAAAGAGGAGAAAAAACAAAAAAAAAATGGTTTTAAAAAACAAAAAAAAAATAGAAAAAAAACAAAAAAAAAAGGGGTTTTTTTTTTTTGGAAAGTTTGAATTAAGGAAAGGATAATTAAATAAGGTGGGAATTTTGGTAAGAATGATTAGAATAATGTTGTTAGGTATTACAAGTGAATATGAAGCAGATGATGGTATAATGATGAATTGGGATGGGTGAGGATAAAAGAAAGTTTGATGGATGGGAGGGGGCGGATAGTATATAAGCTTGGAATAGAATGAGATGAATGGGACGCTGTTATATAAAGGTTTTGGCAATTTCCTCGAGTGGAATGACCACGAAATTTGGAAGTGGTCTTGATGGAAGGGATGTGAGATCATGGCCATTTGGAACGGACTTGCCCCTGGCCAACATCCGCCCAAAACTTGTTACCATATTCGTAAAAGGAGCTGCGGCATTTCTGGAAAATGGCATCTCTCATGGGCCCAAGACGCCGCACCTCAAACGTCTAGCTGTGCCAATCCCGGAGGGACCGTAGGGATAGGGCACCTTTGTGTATCGTCACTCAGCAAGGAGAAATCCCTGGAGAGAGCTTTTTTAACGGGTGGCCGTGCTGCAGTCTCTTTTGCAGACCGAGAGCCATGCTTAATTGAGGGTAACCCCGAAGCACCATTTAAGTGCCTCCTCATTGGGTGGTCTTAGAGAGGGCGGAGTACAGAGGCGTGGAGAAAACACGGGAAGGGGAGATTTTGATTCTCAATGTCCGGTCGACACATAAAGTATCCTAAAAGAAGAGGGAACTCATTTTAACTTCCCAATTCGCAGACTCTCTCCTCGTGTGGCAGAGAGTCCCAAAGGAACAGAACATCTGGTGCGGCGTGACACAGGTGTACCAACAAGAATGTCCACAATGAGGCGGAAACCACGCGAAGGTTAAATGAGCCAGAATGCTGCAAGTGACTCATGGCATATAGTCTCAGTCGGCTACATGAAGACCGTGGGGGGGGTGGGGTGGGAGAAAAAAAAACAAAGAGTACTCCCACAGAGGGGTGAAGGATCCGACAGGCATCACAGAGCTGGTTGAACAAGAAGGGCTCTTTTTCACTTCTTGATAGCGTAGTAAGCTAGCAGATTTCCCATAGAATTGTCCCAAAGTGGGATCGAGTCGTCGAGCATTAAAGTCACCACTAAGATATAACAGTCCCCTGGACAGAGGAAGAGAGGTGAGTCAACAAAGATTTCAAAAAAACTGGCCTGGCCTACATTTGGGGCTTACGCGATTGATTACGGTTTAACATCTGCTCGCACTGATAATAGGACACAATATAGAGTTACCGATCTCGCTGATTCTCACCGAACATATTGCTGACAGCTTGGTGCGCCAGAGTCCGGTGAATGGGCTATGGCTGCTCCCCCCGCGTGGACGTACTTCTTCTGAGCAAATCTCAAGCAATAAGTGACAGCGAAGATAAAAAATGTTTTGACAGTCTTGATAGTGGGGTTGCAAGAGGTTGATCTACTACCTTAAAGTGAACGTCCTCTTGGATGCATCACGTAATATTGCGTAAGTCCTTGTCAGCGATTGACTAAGGAGTGGTTGGGAGAATATACTCAGTGCACTGGCCTTGTTTCTTGCTGAGTATGTGTCAGTAGATCCCTCTCTCAGGTTTAAGGTATGGCGCAAGCGAGACGAAAGGTCGTCAACTTGCTGGAGATAGTCAGGGGAGGACTTCAGTCGACACCAAAATCCAACAAGCCCCAACTCCGTGAACCACTGTTTGCAGAAGAGGGGGAAGAAATACGGGGAGAGAGGAGGGAGAAGAAGAAAAAAAAAAAAAACTACCCACCAGGGGAGGGGGGGGGGGAGACCCCACACACAACCACACCCACACACAACACACACAACACACCAACAGGACACACTAACAGCTAAACAAGAACAGAAACACAATCACAAAAGCAGGTACCAAGTACCTGAACGCTGGTATAATCTGAACAATCGTAATTCGTGCAGGGAATTGAGAAAATCCCTACGCTAAGGCTTGAGTGAACTCAATAGCAGGAGTTTTCCACCCTATTTCGGAGGGGAATTGTTATGAAGAGCTCGGAAGGAGAGTGGTCTGCAGGACATCCTCTCCGAACGTCAATATAGTGCGCGACTGAACAGAAATAACAATGGTACCCAGGCATCACCTGTTAATGAGCGTATGAGGGAGAAACTACCTTTGTACCTAAAAAATGTGGGACACACAAGTCATGGGGCCGCTAGCAGACTCACCGGAGGACAACGCCAAATGTGCCCACCGAGGGTCTGGATGCCGAAGGGCCATACATCCTCCTACAGTGTTTGGAGCTACCTCCACCAGAAAGTTTCCAGAGGGGCATCTTCAGACTAGGGTTCGGTAAATGGAGAGTGAACATATGTCGATTCCATGGGCCAAGTGGGCCCTCATAGCCTGCCGTGGTGTCTCGCCCGTTTTGTCCCTTGAAGAGTGAGTAATAAGTGGCGGACGTATAAACAAAGCTGGCAAACGTCTCTTTCCTCTGGGAGAGGACATTAACAGGCTAGAGAATCCAAGGTCGGAGCCAATCCGAGAAGGACAAGTTTCTTGATCTGAAGGAGTCTCTGTATGCACCGCTGCTGGAATGATACCTTTGGCCTGAACAGCTGTATCGATTAGGGTTTTTTTAGTTAGGCGCACGAGTAGCGCAAAGGGGTATCCCAGTAAAAGGGGATATTCTTGCGTCTCCTGGAAAGACATCCACGAGTGTGTTTTAGCGTGGCCTCTCTGGGCCTACAAGTAAGGCGGGACAATTCCTGTAGTATATCCGGATGGGTAGCATCCTGGAAAGGATAGAGACTCACCCGCCTGCCTCGAAAAGGATGTCCTCCTTCATAGCGAAAACAAGTGTACCCTGCTATACAACAACTCTGTCCTAGGATCAACAGTTTATGGGTCTAGTGCTCTATTGAGACTCTGTCTCAGTTCGATATTGGCTGCAGGTGGACGCCCAATAAGGTCATTGAAGATATCTTGTGACCACTGTGAACAGATCAACGTACATAGGAACCGATTCGGGAGAGCCCACTGATGCGTAGGTGTTTAACGTCCGACGCGGTTCTCAATGTCCATCCAAGAAGTTGTTGTATGGCAAAATAGTATTCAGCCGAGAGCTAGTCGTTTACTCATCAGAATCCGCTCGCAGCAAGAGTATAGCGGAGGTCTGGACTGGGGCTTGATCCAGAATTCGTTCACTTTCGTGTGCAGGTAAGACAGGTCAGCGCGCAGTTGGGCGAACTTCCCCGTTCATTTTGTGCAGACAATGTAGATATGGTTTCGGTCTTTGAGGGAGAGATAGCACAGTTTTTCAAATCAGGCTAGTTGATCACCGGGCTTGTTATCGATCCAGTGGAGCTTGGTGTCGACTGATAGGAAAAGAGGAATGCACCGCAAAGGTGTGGCGTCCGATGATCCCAAAGTGAATCAGCAGTTGTGCCCTGCATTCTGTCCGTATTGGTGTGGGTAAGCAGGAGAAGCCATGTTCAAAGGCCGGGGACCGCCCTCCACCGGCTCAGGGTAGGGTCCAAAGTGCTCGTGGAATCAGCTTGCCGGCAGCAGGCCCCCCTTGTGAGGTAGTTATGGCATGTGATGGGATTACGTTCCCCCAAGAAGAAACCCGTGGACCATTTGGGGTGATCCCGCTGTCTGCAGCTGCGGACCAGCAGTGGTTGCTGGGTGAGGCGCTCTGGGAACGGCTGAGAGTCACTATCCCCTCTTTATACAGCCATGACAGCACAAGAGGGGTGCCCAAGTGGGTCTGTAATGGGCTACCAGGTGGCCCTATAAGCTGTTGGGGCCCCGGCTGCGGGCAGCACCCCTGTGCTTGTAAGGACGGCAATGTCGCAGGTGTCTGCAGTGTGTTTGTAAGTGGGGGGCCACAGGAGGGCAGGATCCGAACACTGAGCTCCCATGCAAGACTGAAGGGGGGCATTCCGAGTTGATGTATGGCTGCGCTGGGTTAGAGCCAAAAAAAGAGCCAGGTTGCCACAGGCAGGAGGTGTCTTTACTTGTATGAGCTGGCATCTCCGACTGCGTGCGTTCCTTCTCTAGCAGCTGCTGGGGATGACTCACCCCGCTGTATAGGCTATGCAGGAGCGGCGTCATCATGCACTCTGACCACGGGAGCATAAGGAAGGAGGTACGGTCGCATATATTCTCCGCTTCCATCAGCAGGTAAGTGCTGGTGAGGCTGATGAAGTCCCCCGCCGCCTCTGGAAGGTGGGGAGGATTGCACTTCCTCCTCAGCATGCCGCAGTCCGTGGAATAGAGAGGATAGCGCGCGGTGTCGGCCCATCTTTCGGGCCTGCGATCCGATGCGGCAGTGAAGGAGTGTTGGTTTAATCGGCGAGAAGAAAGCCCCAGTCTCTCTGTTTAGAGCAGGAGCTTGGGGAGCTCCCTGGGCTCTGTTTTTGGCGTCTTGCCCATTTTCAACAAGAAATGATGCCCGGCAGCGAAGCCGGACGGACGAAATGGCTCAGCAGTGTACCTTCCTCCACGGCCTATTGCCAAGCCACGCCCCGGTTCTCGGATTTTTTGCTCTCGCTCTTGTGGATCATTTTGACCCCACGGGGTGAGGATCTTGCGTGACCCCAGATGAGGGAGATTATCAGGGGTACTTGTATGACTTCCATTTTCTAATTATTGCTCCCACATTATTATCTTCTCACACCAAGCTGCTTACTATTGCAGATTCAGTCTTCCCACCCCCTTGTGCAGGGGGGGGGCCTACATTTTTGTGTTTCTGGTGTCCTATGACAGCTCTTTGGTCTTCACATAGTGAGGAGTTTGGAGCATGTGGACGAGAGGTTGGGGACAGGTGACTTTATATCCTGATAACAAGTTCAAACAGGAGGCCATTACTAACAGGTAATGAGTGGAAGGACAGAGAGACCACTTAAAGAGAAGTTCAACAGGCTGTGAGGCCCAACAATCTATCGGACTTTGTCTATGATATGGGTGAATACAGCAATACGTTATTTTCCACCATAACTTATGCAAAAAATTCTTTCCAAATCAGACACATGCGGATTTTCGAGATTTTGTGCTTCTCATTTTGTCTCTCATAATTGAGGTCGACCTATGAAGTCACTTACTAGAAGCCTCACTAAGCAAGTAGGCAGAACACTGCACAATTGGATGGCGTAAAAACTTTTTTTCCCCAATTAATTGTGTCAATGAAGAAATGCACAAAAAAATAAAAATTTTAGGATATTTGAATATGCGTGGAAGGCAAAAAACTACACAATTGTATCTGCCACATGGTGGGGGGGGCTTTTTCAGACCTCTGGGGCTCTTAAGGGCGTTAAAAAAAAGTAAAAGGGATTGTGGTACATCAAAAAAATGAGGACTCATTGTTTAAGTCCCATTTTTTTTTGTAAACAAATACTTTATTAAATTTTACAATAACAAAAACATAATATTACAACAGTCCATTAGATGAATACGTACTCGGAAGGCCACAAATAAATAATATAAAGGGAACTCATCATTTCTACAGATCATAGAATAAGTACTAATCAATGAAAAGTACAGAAATAGCACAAATGACACTACTTTGGTATCATAATACATAAGAATGAGCAAAAGACGTCTCCATCTTCACTAAAGAAAAGGGAAAACAAAAAATAATAAAAATAATTCCCGTCTTTTTTTTTATGTTAAAACACTTTTTTAGTAATTTTTGTTTTTTTTTATTTTTTTATTTTTCATATCACTTTCAAATATTGTTAAAATGATCTAAGGTCCTGCGATTTATTCAACTTTCGGCCACTAGGCCTTGTTTTTGCACTGCCTAAACAGCAGTCAGAGAGATGCTTTCCAGTAGCTTCCTGCACATAGGTAACTTAGTAAGACTGACTCAGTCCCATTTCCTTCTATAGGATAGTTCTAGTCTATGCTGGGGAGGGGAGGGGGGGTGGGGGTTGGGGAAGAGGGGGGGGAACATTGGGACAATGGGGGGGGGGGGGGGGGGGGGTTGAAGTCACTGTGCAGGAGGTGAAGGGTGAACTACATTGCATCTCCTCTTGTGACCTGTTGATTTCGCTGTGTTAACTCTATCACACTGGTGTCTCCGTTGTTTGACCCTCTTTGTGCTGATAACACAGAGCAACAACTGAGATTCTTTTTCTACAGAACTTGAAGTGTCAGACTAATTATTAGGCTCTTATGTGGCCAAAGCGTGAAAACTGGACAGACTGGAGAATTAATACAAAAATTGAAAGGTGAATTTGGATAAATAAAAAAATAATATAACCAAGAAAAATTATTTAAAAATGTGAGTTTGAACATAAAAATGTGCGTAAAAACAATAAGTCTGTTTTGATCACACCAGGCCGCTCTCGAGATACCTTCCCTTTAACTCACGATTTTGATGGTTAAATCGCAGTGACATTTTTTTGGTTGTGTTTTTTATTTCAAAAATCTTTTTGAATATCTTTCCACATCACTTCCTACAGTTCTGACTTTGGCCACTAGGCGTAATAAAGCTAACACTTCCTGTTCTGTAGAGAGAGATTTCCAGTAATCTCCTCCCTCATTATCAGGCACAAGAGGGTTACACTGAAAGGTGGATCACCCATGTTTATAGAGATAACACAGGATCACCATTTGCACAATAGGAGATGTCACAGAATTTCCGCCCCATCCCTCGCACTACTCGACTTCTTCTCCTGGTTCACAGAGCCCACAACACCTCTATTACAGAAGTCTCCAATGGGAACATGAGTCAGTTCCTTAGAGGCTCCATGTCTGCATGAAGCTGCGAGTTAAAGCATCGTCACTGCCGCTGATAAAATAAGGTGCAGAAGCAAGATGGCCACTGCCCCATTCTAACTTATGTGGACGAACAAATTGAGAAATCTACAATCAGAAAATAAAAAAAAGGCGAAGAAGAAAAAAATATGGATCAGGGTCTTGATTTAATAAGTAAAAAACAAAATACAAAAACTGGTATGTCCCCTTTAACTTTCTTAATGACCGCTCCACACGACTTGATGTAGGCCGTGCGGTCTTCGTGTAGGTGCCTGCATCGACGTCTTAAGATGACTCTTGCAACATCCGTAGTTTTGCGGCTCACGGGCAGCCGCAGCTGTGCTCGAGATCCTGGCCCTGTACTACCACAGCCCTGATCCCAGAGCATCTCCCTGCGAGCACCAGAGCGAGAGGTAAACCTCCGCTCCCCGGTGCCTTAACCCTTTTGATTGCCGCAGGTTTACGTTGCACGCAGGCGCATATCAAAGGGTTATCCCTGGCTCTCTGTGCTGGTGATCGAACACCCATTGACCCGACAGAGCCCGGGGAAAAAAAAAAACAGCTGCATCATGACAGTTCCCTGGGGACTATAGGTAACCAGGGATTCTGGTAACAAGCCATTTGATGCAGACAGACTCTGTGTGTGTCCGATCACTGCATGTGTCAGACTGACAACAGATTTATAATGTATTACATATATAAATTATGCTAATACATTTACTAAGTGTAAACATTTTTTAAAATCATTCTCCCTTCATGCGATTTAAAAAAAAAGTAAAAAACATAAGAAGTGTAAAAATATAAAATAAAATAAATAATAAAATAAAAATACATATTTAATAAAAAAATAATTGTGCATATATTACACACACACACAAAAACCCAAACACATATTAGGTATCCACACCACCGTAATAACCTGTAGAATTAATCTAACAAGTTATTAAGTGTGAAAGGTGAATGGTGGGGAAAAAAATTAAGAAATTGAAAAAAAAATTCTGCAATTATTTATAAGTGAACTTAAACTATTCCCCCATAAAGAAAAGAAACTCGTCTCAAATAAAATGAGGCCTCATACAGCTTTGAAACACAAGGGGGAAAAAACGAAAAAAATGATGTGGACATTAAAATGTACTAAAAGTTTTGTATGTATTTCAGGTTACTCTCTAAACAGAACCGCCTCACAATGACCCGAAACGCTGTCTGGGCGCTGTCTAACCTGTGCCGGGGGAAGAACCCTCCTCCAGATTTTGCCAAGGTGAGGAATATTGCCAGCAGGAGGCGCTGAGGATCCTTTGTGATCAGTTGTCTTTAAAGGGGTTGTCTCGCTACAATGATTGGGTTTTAATTTAAAGATCTTTAAAAAACAAGCAGCTTTGCAATATATGTTCATTACAAATGTCCTACTGATTTTGAGCTAGCCCTGTTAGTATTACTACATCAGCTTCTCAGATCTCTATAGTAGCCGACCTGTTGATCCTTATCTTACTGGCTGTCAGGTCTGAATGACTCATCACCTTTGAAGACAGGTCGGAGCAGAGAGCCCCTCCCGGAGCAGAGAGCCCCTCCCGCACAGAATGCTTCTGTAGTGGAGGGGGGGGGGAGGACTCTGGCTTCTATGTCCATGCTGCTTGGATTAACCCTGGGGTGTCCTGCTTCCCCTGCTCTCTACACAGATAGATGTGACAGCAGTGACCCTGTCTGTTACTATAATCATGATATGTCTTTGGAACTGTGACTATACTAATATACTATACAGATCAGGGGGCATGTGAATACTTTATGTTCTCCTGTATTAGTGAGACATCCTGAGTATAGTAACACTGCCCTTTTTGTTGCTGGAGATGTGGAGACTTGTAAGCTAAGCAGGGGATATAGGAAAACATGCATCCCCTCTGCTCTATTAGCACACAGCTTCATATTCCTCTCTACACTCCTAGATCAGCCCCCTCCTGCCACAGACCTAGGCAGGCACCCCACAGGGTGAACTCTGAGACAAACCCCCTCCCCCCTCCCCCTGTATAGAAGTTACTAGCTGCCCTGTGTGCTGATGGGAGGGGGGAGAGGGAGGGAGAGGGAGCAGAAGAGACAGACAGCTAGCACGCCCCTCAGTTCAACTTACCAGGGACACTGACAGGCTGAAAGCTCGTAATGAGACAACTCCTTTAAAGTAACCCATTCTGCATAACCGGAAGGTCCCAATTTCATCCTTCTCCTCTATATGCTTAAACTTAATTGTAGCAGCCAGTGTCAGGCAGCAGCAGCCAAAGCAAATAGGATCATGGGTGATTAAAAGGGGCATAGATGCACATATGAAACATTATTCTCCCATTATACAAGTCACTGGTTAGACCACACATGGAATATTGTGTACAGTTTTGGGCACCAGTGCACAGGAAAGACATTGTAGAGCTTGAACAGGTACAAAGGCGGCAACAAAAATAATAAAAGGACTGGGTGGACTACAAGACCCAGAAAGATTAGCAAGATTAGGGTTATTTAGTTTAGAGAAAAGAAGGCTTTGGGGGGACATAAAAAAATATGGGTTTAAATACATCAAAGGTTTAATATAGAGATCTCTCCCAAGATTTATTTAAACCCAGGGCTGATCTAGAACAAGGGGGCATCCTCTACATCTTGAGGAAACGAAAGTTTCTACATAAACATAGAAAAGGGATTCTTTACTGTAAGAGCAGTGAGACTATGGGAAATTCTCTGCCAAAGGGACTGGTCATGGTGAATTCAATAACCGAGTTTAAAAAGGGTTTGGATTCATTTCTGAGCGTAATAATATAACAAGTTATAGTGACTAGGATTCAGGAGAGGGGTCATTGATCCAGGGATTTTTCTGATTGCCAGATTGGAGTCAGGAAGGAATTTTTCCCTAAAATGAGGACAATTGGCTTCTACCTCATTGGGGGTTTTTGCCTTCCTCTGGATCACACCTTAGCACAACAGGCTGAACTAGATGGACGACTTGTCTTTTTTTAGCCTTACAAACTATGAAACTATGAAACTATAAGGTGGATACACACTTCCCGCCTGCGCCGATGTGCCCTTTCCCCTCTGCGCGCCTGCGCCGGATGCGCCCTTTCCCCTCTGCGCGCCTGCACCGGACGCGCCCTTTCCCCTCTGCGCGCCTGCGCCGGACGCGCCCTTACCCCTCTGCGCGCCTGCGCCGGACGCGCCCTTTCCCCTCTGCGCGCCTGCACCGGACGCGCCCTTTCCCCTCTGCGCGCCTGCGCCTGAGGCGCCCTTTCCCCTCTGCGCGCCTGCGCCGGATGCGCCCTTTCCCCTCTGCGCGCCTGCGCCGGACGCGCCCTTTCCCCTCTGCGCGCCTGCGCCGGACGCGCCCTTTCCCCTCTGCGCACCGGACACGCCCTTTCCCCTCTGCGCACCTGCGTCCTGTCATGGATGACTATTGCTGGCACCGCATCTTTCTCTATAGATGGCAGGGGTGTAATAAGATGCCCCCTCATGGATAGGTCACCCCTGTGCTATGTAATGTGACTGGATTGTATCGGCCCCCGGGCTGACCTGACGGCCGTGCTCTCTCCCGCAGGTCTCCCCGTGTCTGAACGTGCTCTCCTGGCTGCTCTTCGTTAGCGACACCGACGTCCTCGCCGACGCCTGCTGGGCGCTCTCCTACCTTTCCGATGGGCCAAATGATAAGATCCAGGCGGTGATCGATGCCGGAGTGTGCAGGCGACTGGTGGAGCTCTTACTGTAAGACATGGCCGGCTCTGGTGCACGGTGTGGGGAGAGGCCGGTGGTGTCCCCAACCAGGAACCAAACCTCTCTGCTTCTCTCCTTCCAGGCACAGCGACTACAAAGTGGTGTCACCCGCCCTGAGAGCCGTGGGAAACATCGTCACCGGAGACGACGTCCAGACACAGGTTCGGAGCGTCCGTATAACGGCCCCTAAAGGGGTGCTCCCACCGTAGACAGTGACGGCATATCGCTTGATTATGCCATCAGTGTCTGATAGGTGCAGCTCCTACCTCTGGGGCTTGCTCCTACCAGACAGTGGGCCTTATGTACGAAAACTATCTCAGGATCGACCTCCTGCAAGTGTCACCTCAGAACAGAGAGCTGGTCGCGCATGCGCAGAACTCTACATTATGTGTGATGGGAGGAGTACAGCCAAACACACCACTTCCCTGTACTGGGAACTCCTATTAATATGCCATCAAAGTGCAAGATGGGAGCACCTCCGGGACCTGCACCTATCTCAGGACCAAGCCCCCGCAACTGTTTGTTCAGAACAGAGAGTCGGTCGCGCGTGCGTACAACTCTCTAGTCTGTTCTATGGGAGTTCTGAGTTCAGGGGAGCGGTGTGTTCAGCTGTACCCCTCCTATAGAAGAGGACAGAGAGTTGTGCACACGTGCGACCGGCTTTCTATTCTGAGCTGAAGCTTTTGGGGGCCTGTTCCTGTGATGGGTGCGGGTTCCTGAGATAGGACTAAAATGGTGCGCCCACTTTAATGGCATATTGATAAGAGGTCCCGGTACAGGGGGGCGGTGTGTTTTTGGCTGTACTCCCTCTCATTGAAGAGAATGGAGAGTAGCGTACAAGCAAGTGCGACTTTGGATTCTAAGCCGACACTTTCGGGGGCCCGTTCCCTAGATAGATTTGGGACGAGCATCTATCGGACTTTTATGACCTATCCTATCCATATGCCAACAAAGTGAAAGATGGAAGCTCCCCTTTAATCACCCTTGATTGACAGTCAACTCGTGCCCCGAAATAGTTTGTGTGACTTCAGTGCAGCAGCAGCACGTCCCAGGCAGATTGCTGGTGTTTGTAGTCCCTCAGCTTGATGTTGCGCCATCTAAGTCTCCATGGCCTCAGCCTGATTGTCGTAGTATCACTGTGATTGTGAATTAAGAGAAGTTTCCCTGATCCGCAGGTCATCCTGAACTGCTCCGCTCTGCAGAGCCTACTCCATTTACTGAGCAGCCCCAAGGAGTCTATCAAGAAGGAGGCGTGCTGGACGATATCCAACATCACAGCCGGGAACAGAGCTCAGATCCAGGTCAGCGGCCTCCGCTCACTCACAGCCTCCGTATTGGATATAGATTGGGAACTCTGCCCCCAAATATGCCGCCTTCGGGTGATAGAAGTGATGGAGACCACACGGGGGCAGCCTGCTCGTCACCCCCCACACGGGGGCAGCCTGCTCGTCACCCCCGACACGGGGGCAGGCTGCTCGTCACCCCCACACGGGGGCAGGCTGCTCTTTCACCCCCGACACGGGGGCAGGCTGCTCGTCACCCCCGACACGGGGGCAGGCTGTTTCGTCACCCCCGACACGGGGGCAGGCTGCTCGTCACCCCCGACAGGGGGCAGCCTGCTCGTCACCCCCGACACGGGGGCAGCCTGCTCGTCACCCCCGACACGGGGGCAGGCTGCTCGTCACCCCCGACACGGGGGCAGGCTGCTCGTCACCCCCGACACGGGGGCAGGCTGCTCGTCACCCCCGACACGGGGCAGGCTGCTCGTCACCCCGAACAGGGGGCAGGCTGCTCGTCACCACCCGACACGGGGGCAGCTGCTCGTCACCCCCGACACGGGGGCAGCCTGCTCGTCACCCCCGACACGGGGGCAGGCTGCTCGTCACCCCCGACACGGGGGCAGGCTGCTCGTCACCCCCGACACGGGGGCAGGCTGCTCGTCACCCCCGACACGGGGGCAGGCTGCTCGTCACCCCCGACACGGGGGCAGCCTGCTCGTCACCCCCCCACACGGGGGCAGCCTGCTCGTCACCCCCCCACACGGGGGCAGCCTGCTAGTCACCCCCCGACACGGGGGCAGCCTGCTAGTCACCCCCCCACACGGGGGCAGCCTGCTCGTCACCCCCCCCACACGGGGGCAGCCTGCTAGTCACCCCCCCACACGGGGGCAGCCTGCTCGTCACCCCCCCACACGGGGGCAGCCTGCTCGTCACCCCCCCACACGGGGGCAGCCTGCTCGTCACCCCCCCACACGGGGGCAGCCTGCTCGTCACCCCCCCACACGGGGGCAGCCTGCTCGTCACCCCCCCACACGGGGGCAGCCTGCTCCTAACCCTTGCTCCATGTCTTCTCTTTACAGACCGTGATTGAAGCCGACATTTTCCCTGCTCTTATTAGCATCTTGCAGACGGCCGAGTTCAGGACCCGGAAGGAAGCCGCATGGGCGATAACAAATGCTACGTCTGGGGGCTCCGCAGAACAGATCAAGTAGGGCTCTGATCACTGTGCAGGGTTTGCTGTATTTATTCTACATGTGGCCTGTTAGGTTATACATGGGATATAGAGGTCAGCCAGAGAAGAGGGACACTATGAGGAGGGGCTCTCCATGTATGTCACAGATGGTAGAGGTGTAACTCTGCAGGAGGCGGCATCAGCGGCAGCTGCTGCTGTCTGGTGGGACCCCTGTTATAGTGGCCAGAGAAGAGGGACACTATGAGGAGGGACTCTGCTGAGGACCCAGCCATGCTCGTATGTCACAGATGGTAGGGGTGTAACTCTGCAGGGACCCCTGTTATAATGGCCTTCTGGCTGCTGCTGTCTGGTGGGACCCCTGTTATAGTGGCCAGAGAAGAGGGACACAGAGGGGGCCTTTCCCCAAAAAACT
>JAODAL010059649.1:0-21357 GCA_025379985.1 Phyllomedusa bahiana
TAATTTTAATTTATATTTTCAGAGTCTGTGTACATGGTATCTACCACTAAAGGGGTCATGAAAACGGAATAGGGTCTTAGTGTAAGGGTTTTACATTCATAACATCGATGTTATTTTTCAACCATTTATTTAAAAATTGTGGAATGATATGTACGGTTTTTAATATCTTGTCTATTGTTGTTATTATTGGTTTTAGGGTTTTGGTATTTTTATTGCCACTAACAGTATGGGTATTAGTCAGTATAGGGTAGTGAATGGGGGATAAAAATTTGGCCCCTTGTAATTGTTGCTATTGGTAATATTGGTTTGCTTACGGGTTTTGGTATAAAAATTAATGGTGGTATTAGCATTTTATTATGACAATGCTGGATGTGCCATGTAACAACTTACCACAGAATCAGAAATTAAATTAAAACTTTTTCATGTAAACCCAAAACCGGGGGCAAAAACACGGGGGTAGAGGGGCCCGGTGGCTTGGGGGGGGCCCCGCGGCCCCGGGGCAGCTGCTAATACCCTTTCTACCCCGGATCCGCCTGGGCCCGCCGGCAAAACTAACATTCACTGGGGCGGGTTGCAATTTTGGGGGCCCGGTCTGTGAGGAAAGGGGGAGGGGCCCCCGGGGGCAGGCCCCGCCCCCTTGCTTCCAGAGGCCCTCTCTTAATTTAGCATTCCGTGCGAGTGCATAAAATTTAAGTGAACGACTGAGCAGGGAGGTGTGCGCTCCCGCCTCTGCCGTACTCGTTCCAGGCGGCGCGGCGGAAGTGACGTCCCCCCGCCCGCCTGCCACTTCCGTCCCAAGCCCCCAACCTAAAGCAGCGGGTTTTGGGGCTGGGAGGACAGGGAGACATGGGGAGCCGGCCAGGAAAGAAATGAACGGGGGGGGGGGAAAGAATACCTACAGGGGGTCTCAAAAGGGAAGGGGAAAGGGGGAGGGAGAATCCTACGGGGGGCCAAAAGGAAGGGGGGGGGGAATACCTACAGGGGCTCAAAAGGAAGGGGGGGGGGAATACCAGGGGGGGGCTCTAAAGGAAAGGGGGCTCTAAAGGAAGGGGGGAAATACCTACGGGGGGGCCCAAAAAGGGAAAGGGGGGAGAATACCTACAGGGGCCCCAAAAGGGAAAGGGGGGGGAGAATACCTACGGGTGGGCTCTAAAGGAAGGGAAGGGGGGGAGAATCCCTACAGGGGGCTCTAAAGAAGTGGGGGGGGGGAGAAAACATACCGGGGGGCTATAAAGGAAGGGGGGGGGGGAATACCTACGGGGGGGCTCAAAAGGGGGGGGGGAAAGAAATTACGGGGCTCTAAAAAAAGGGGGGGGAAGAAACTTCAGGGGGCTCTAAAGGGGGAGAATACCTACATGGGGCTCTAAAGGGGGGGAGAATACCTACAGGGGGCTCTAAAGGGGGGGGGAAGAATACCTACAGTGGGCTCTAAAGCGGGGGGCTCTAAAGGAAGGGGGGGAAAGAATACCTACAGGGGCTCAAAAGGAAGGGGGGGGAAAATACATACAGGGGGCTCAAAAGGGAAGGGGGCGGAGCACAAAATCCCAAACGGGGGGCTTTAAAGGGGGGAGAACAAGCCACAGGGGGCTATAAAGGGGGGGAGAACTATGCCTACAGGGACCCAAAAGGGGGGGAGGAAACTACCCTATAGAGGCCCTAAAGGGGGGGGGGGGGAAATTTGCCATAGGGAGCCCAAATTTGGGGGGGGGGGACAGCCTAAGGGGGTCCTAATCTACAGGGGGGATATTCTGCCTAAAAGGGGGCCCTAATCTACAGGAGGGACTATTCCCCTTTCAGGGGGGCTCTAATCTACAGGGGGGAACTATTCACCTAAAAGGGGGCTCAATCTACGGGGGAATATTCTGCCTACAGGGGGGACTATTCTGCCTCGGGGGGCCCTGATCTACAGGGGGCATTCGCCTACAACGGGGGCTCTAATTTACGGGGAGGGGGAAAAAAACTCCCTATAAGGGGGGCTTAATTTACGGGAGGGGAACTTTTCAGCCTACAGGGGGCTAAATCTAAGGGGAAGGGAACATTCTGCCTAAAGGGGGGGGGCCTTAATCTCGGGGGGGGGACCTTTTTCCCTACAAGGGCACTAACTCGGGGGGCCCTATTCTACCCTAAGGGGGGCCAAAGCTACAGGGGGGGCCCCCTTCACCCATAGGAACCCTAACTACTGCCCGGGGGCCCGAAGCCCTACATCACCTCAAGCTACCTAGCTACGCCCGTGGGTACTAAACTACCCACTACCGCCCGGGGGGCCCCTTTTTACCTACATACCGACTGGGGGAGCCCCATAATTAAACCCAAAGGGTAATTCTTTCCATTTTGGGGCCCTTAGAAAAAGGGGATTTGTATTGAGGGGAGGGGGCACCCCACTTGGGAAATGATTTAAAAAAAATGAGGATCTCGTGTTTGTGTTGTAAATTCTGCGAGGAGTGGGGGACGAGGGAAATCAAGGGTCTGGACCAATAAGAAAAAAGGGAAAATGAAAGACTCCTCAAAAAAGACGTCACCCGTAGGGCCCAAAAAGTAAGTAAACTATTTTCAAAGCCCCTGTATATCGGACTACCCCAAAAAAGGTCATGTATGGGAGTTAAATACAGCTGTAGGGCCTGGTACACTAGTAAACCACTATATGGGCATTTTAGGGGGTTTTTTTTGGTATTTTTGATGATCACATAGAGGGGGATTATTTAGTACTTTGTGGTCATGTCTGGTGGATAATCAGGTTCCTAGTAATAGGTTTTTGGAAAGTTTGGGCTGGGATAGTGGTTTTTTTTTGGGAGCTTAAAAGAGGTGAAGATGGTAGATATTTACCCCTTGTATTTTCTAACAGCTTCCTGGTAAAATTTTGTGGGCAGGGGGGGGGGGATGGGGGGGGGCCCAACCCAAAATTTGCTTTGGGGGCCCCGGCTTCCTGTTGCCCCTGCCAAAACTAAACCCAAAAAAAAAAGCACATTTTATTTTTTTTCCCGTTTTATTTTTTTGGAGGGGGGCAAAACTTTGGTTTTAAATTTCTTTTCTATGGCCCCTTTTGAAAACATTTTTTTCATTGGGGTAATCCCTTTTTTAGAAAAAAATTTCCCCAGCGAAACAACAAGACACCTCACGTCAAGTTGGGAACCTGTCAACAAATTTTTGGTCAACAAATGGTGTCTGGAGGTAGGTGACCCCAAGGGTTTTGCACCCGGGACTTTTTTCACCCGAGCCGGGAGTCTTTAGCTACCCTCCAAACAAATTTTTCATTGGGCTCAAGTCCAACATAGCATTGTTGCTCCATTCAAACTCTATAGGACTGATGAAGATAGCTGAATGCTGAACTATCTTTGTTTCCACTGGCACAAACATACAGTTTGCAAGACTAAATCATACAGACAAAAGTTAGAAGGGACACTGGGATTCTATATTTGTGAACAGATATAAGGGATCTACCCGTGAAGCTTCTTTTCAAATACATGAAAAACCAATTGCTTCAGATCTATGCCAAATGGTAACCCACCTTCCCCCTCCTTTCATGACTTGCACAGAAAAGAAGCAGGTTACAACAGGTTACAAGTCATACAGTTATTATTCTCTGTTGACTTTGTGGAATAGGACATGGTGTGGGGGAGCGAGTCTTTCATTCCTCTTCTCACCTGCACTAGTATATTTAGTATGTGTAGACATTGTCTATTTTGGCCCTAGCCCATATACTTTATTAGTTCTCCCATAGCTGCAATTGCTGATTGTATAAATACCTGTTAGCTAAGAATACTATCAGCCTCGCTTCCAATTCTCAACTACAGGAGCACAGAAAGAACCCCTCTATTTGCTGCTATCTGCACCTGAATGAGTCTCCTCTGCTGTGACAGAGAGGGGCACCTACTAAGACCGCTACCTCCCAGCAACTGCTGTTTAGTCAATGTCCCTGCATGCACTTCTCCACCAGATGATGGAGACTGTTAAAAAGCCCTGCTCATGATCATGAAGTGACAGACTTGCATTATGGCTATAGTGTAGGGGGCGCTATTAAAACAGAACAAATATTATTTCTCCAGTACCTGTGGCAGAGTTCCTTGTCTAAGTGAGATCGGATGGGAAGGAGCTACAGTAGTATACTGGACAGGAAAAGGATAGCCAACTACTGGCCGCATGGGACCATCAGGCTCAGTTGGCAGTCCAGTCCTGTGTCTGTGACTACTGTTTAATTTTCATTAAAATTTCAATAGTTGCAGAGTAATTGAGCACTGCAAACTAAGAGTCAGAAATATTCATGAGCTGTGTGCTCCCAAATACCACTGCTGCTGATTGACAGCTTTCTCCTTAGGCAAAGTACTAGAGAGAAAGCTATCAATCAGTTTGTGGAAGAGGGGGAGGGGGCATGTGCCCACAGCCTATACATATGCCAGCCATCTAATTATCAGTGCTTGTATTACACTGCAGCTAACGAACTTTTGGAAACAAAACTACAACATAGTTAGACATACTGGGCGACATGTATGAATCTCGCCGCGTCGGAGCGCACGTTTTCGCCCGATTTCAAGCGAAAGCTGCGCCTCATGTATGTCGGCGCCCGAGCTGCACTCATACTGTACATGCGGTGAAAAGTTCCCTGCGCCTCGGCAGTGTGTGAGGCGCAGTGCGGGACTGTGCCTAACATGTATTCTGATTCGAGATAGGCTGGAAAACAGCGAGAAATCATTAAACATGTTAGTGAAAGCAAAAGAGTTGTCTTTCAGAAATGAATGAATTAAAGTGAAAATCAAAGCTGTCTAAAAGTGAATAAAGTCTGAAAAAAGTGGATCAACTAAAATTAAAGGGAAAATATATAAGACGCTCAAAAAATAAATTTCAGCTCTCAGCTCCGGAAAGGCATGGAGTATGAATTAAAAAAACGTTTTTATTACGTGTAAAACATTATCTGAAAAAGAGCTCAAACCTTCTAAGAAAATTGTACATGCCAGAAATAAAATGATAAGACTCACGAAGTTGTACCGATCTCTATATAAAATGAACAATAATATGGGGTTTAAAGAAAAAAAAAATATTAAAATTTAATAAATTAATTTTTATTTCTTATTTTGTTACACCCATACTATTGATCATTTGGGTAACGAAAATAAAGAAATAAAAATTAATTTATTGAAATTTTATTTTTTTTTTCGTTACCCCCATATTATTGTTCATTTTTTATAGAGATCGTACAACTTCGTGAGTCCCTTAACAATTTATTTCTGCCATGTACAGTTTTATTACAGATTGCATTAGAAAACCCATAAGAGCGTCGCTCGCTCTCCCATTGGCCCAAATAACCGTGCCTCTTTAAACTGAGTCAATCACAAACAGAGCTCGCTCTGCATTTCTTTTCCCCATAGAACTCTATGAGATAAGTAGCTCACCCGCTGATTGGCTAAGCAGGACGAGCCCTTCTTCCCCCCCAACCAATCACAGTACTAGAATATTTCCCATAGACAGTAATAACTTTTAGGGCGCCCTTCTATCGCGCCCTTCTTGTTCCACTTAAAATAGACGCACTACATATGATTGGTGGATTCATATCTGCCGCCTGGTCTCAACCAATCAGCTCTTTTCTGCCTTTTTTACTGTATTTTGAACTGTCCCGCCTTTGCATTTGATTGGTCAATACTTCTCCATAGGTTATAATGGGTCACTGTCGCTCCTATTCTGATTGGTTGGTTTTTGCCGACCAATGAGAAGAGCTTATAGAATTTGAATTACTGTATTTCCCGACAGTTTTCTATATCGCAATTCCTGATGTAGCGCTGGTCTCGGCGACAAACACGTTGTTTGGGATTTGATTGATGAATGTTTATAGAAGGTTTCAGCTCTTTTTCAGATAATGTTTTACACCTAATAAAAAAGATTTTTTTAATCATACTCCATGCCGCACGGCGCTGAGAGCCGAGATTTCATTGCCCTGATCTCTCCATTGACTACAATGGGACAAAGTAGCTCGCACTCTGATTGGCCGGGATAGCCAAGCCCCCGCTAGCTCAACCAATCCGCTCTTTTCTGCCTTTTTTACTGTATTTTGAACTGTCCCGCCTTGTCTTTTGATTGGTCAATACTTCTCCATAATTTATAATGGGTCACTGTCGCTCCTATTCTGATTGGCTGGTTTCTGCCGACCAATGAGAAGAGCTTACAGTATTTCCCGGTAGTTTCTAATATCCCTAAACCTGATGTAGCGCCGGTGACGGCGACAAACGCGTTGTTATTAGTGTTGAGCGATTTTTATCGACAAAGTTGAAATCGGCAAGGTTTTTATGGTGATCGAAATCTCCAGATCATGCGATAATTAAGGTTAAAATCTGAGCATCATCTATTAAGATCGCGCCTTTTTCGGCGCTTCCTGTAATTTTGGCGGCCAGCAAATCAGATTACAGAATAGAGCAGGGTGAGATGTGTGTGCGACGTCATGACTGAGATGTGTATGGTTGCGATTGGCTGGAAAAATCACATGACCTCGTTTTACATAGAACAGCGTTTCCTGTTTCAGCCTCAGTGTCTCTCAGCGTCTCATAGGGATAGGACCTGCGCTCTGCCTGTGGTCAAACAGCTCAGCGAAATTAGTCTATTTCTGCACAGAGAAATCTCTACTATTAGCTGTGATCCTTCCAATTTATGTTATATTAGAGATTTGAAGATTTTATGTAGTTAGCTAGAGAATTTTAAAGCAGCATCTACCGCTGTAAATTCACGGCGGGGGAGCAAGGGGGGGGCCCCGCGGGTGAACACAGACAAGCTCTATCTATAAAGAACACTGGATAAAGTTCACCAAGACTTAGTAGACATTGTAGTGGAATATCTTTATTATTAACAGTTTGCTATTGAAATATTTCCTGGATATTGGGCAGCCTGAACTTATATTGGATACACATCATTTCTAGTAACTGCAGGTCTCTTTGTTAGGTGCAAAACTCCACTTTTATTATCAGTATACATTTCAGATATGTGTTCATTTTAATTTTACCCATTACACCTGTGACTGTTGATATATCCACCTTGCAGTTAAATTACAATCCAGCAATCTTGTAGTCAGCACAGGTTGTTTGTTGCCAAAAATACCGTGTATCATACGAAAACATAACAGTTACGTGTTTTTTGACTTTTGCGCACCCAGCATTGTTCATTGACGCAGCATCCACGTAAATCTTAAAACAGCAATACTATATTCACCACAGGTGAATTGAAAGGTGCAAAAAATACCGTTTATTATACCAAAACATAACAGTTACGTGTTTTTTGACTTTTGCGCACCCAGCATTGTTCATTGACGCAGCATCCACGTAAATCTTAAAACAGCAATTCTATAGTAACCACAGGTGAATTGAAAGGTGCAAAAAATACCGTGTATTATACGAAAACATAACAGATACGTGTTTTTTTACTTTTGCGCACCCAGCTTTGTTCATTGATGCAGCATCCACGTAAATCTTAAAACAGCAATTCTATAGTCACCACAGGTGAATTGAAAGGTGCAAAAAATACCGTGTATTATACGAAAACATAACAGATACGTGTTTTTTGACTTTTGCGCACCCAGCTTTGTTCATTGACGCAGCATCCACGTAAATCTTAAAACAGCAATTCTATATTCACCACAGGTGAATTGAAAGGTTCTGTGACTTTTATAACCTAAGTGTATTGCCTACGATGTACACGTATCCATTTGACTGTTGTGGATGTTAATTTCAGCTTCTCCAGCCTTGTTTGGGTGTAATAATGAAGGTGTTGTTGCTCTCCCATAGACTTTAATGGTAATCGCTCATAATCGATGCTCACTATCGAAAAACCTTATTGATAGCGGCCGACTATCGACTATCGCTCGATCTCGATAGCCAACGCAATCGCTCAACACTAGTTGTTATAGATTTTATTGATGTATGTTTTTAGAAGGTTTGAGCTCTTTTTCAGATAATGTTTTACACTTAATATAAACGATTTATTTACTAATACTCCATGCCTCACGGCGCTGAGATTTCAGTGCCCCGATCTGTCCATAGACTACAATGGGACAAAGTAGCTCGCGCTCTCATTGGCCGGAATAGCCAAACCCCCGCTAGTTCAACCAATCAGCTCTTTTCTGCATTTTTTACTGTATTTTGAACTGTCATACCTTTGCATTTGATTGGTAAATACTTCTCCATAGGTTATAATGGGTCACTGTTGCTCCTATTCTGATTGACCGGGATTGCCAAGCCCCTGCTAGTTCAACCAATCAGCTCTTTTCTGCCTTTTTTACTGTATTTTGAACTGTCCCGCCTTTTCATTTGATTGGTCAATACTACTCCATAGGTTATAATGATTTACTGTCGCTCGTATTCTGATTGGCTGGTTTCTGCCGACCAATGAGAAGCGCTTACAGAATTTGAATTACTGTATTTCCCGGCAATTTCCAAGATCCTAATTCCTGATGTAGCGCCGTTCTTGATTTTTGGAAAGTGATTTTACTTATATTTTTTTTTTTAGAAGGTTTGAGCTCTTTTTCTGATAATGTTTTAACACGTAATAAAAACGATTGTTGGAATCATACTCCATGCCTCACGGAGCTGAGCGCCGAGATGGATTTCTTTTGCGATCTTCTATAAGTTTCCTCTCAGGTTACGTTCTCGCTTCACTTCGCCTCCTCTGGCTCATTTAGACCAACTTCAACTAGGTCTGCCTGTCGGAGCTGGCGAGTGCTGCAATGTGCCGCACTTTGCCGAGCTGCGATCATGCATGCCTCGGAGTATTCGAATGTGGTGCATCCCGCCCCAGAACGCCCACACCGTGCCCATTGCACGCCCCTTCATGTTAGGCACATCCGAAAGTGGCGAAGGCTGCGCCTAACATCGCATCCCTGCGTATCACAGGGGATTCGGATCGGTGAGGCGCCGTTTTCGCCAGAAAACAGGCGCAAATGCCGATCATACATGTCGCCCACTGTTTAAATCAGGGCTGCATAAAACGAGGTTTGTTTTAAAAGAAGATATGCCCCATACCAAATATGAAGAGTCCAGGAACTTTTATATTAGAGCTCTAATTAGCAGACAGAGAACAGAGGAGACAAACTTTGAAATGTTTCCCGTATGTTGTGCACAGTGAGAACATGAATTTGAAAATGGTAAGGTTAATGGTAATGGTTATGTTCACATGATATATTTGCGGGGCATACTTTGATGCATAATTGAGCTGAAGTATGCCCCGCAAATATGGTAAAATCAATTAACAAGTAAAGCACTCATTGGGCCACATGTATGAAAACTGTCTAGGTCTAAAACTTGCTTTGTTTCCCATAGCAACCAATCAGAACACCCCTTTCATTTCATATAGTGCTCTGGAAAAATGAGTGGGGCGCTCTGATTGGTTGCTATGGGTAACAAAATGAATTTTAGATCTAGACAGTTTTAATACATGTGGCCTATTGTGTCAGGGGCATAGCTAAAGGCTTGTGGGCCCAGGTGCAAAACTTAGGCTTGGACCTCTCCACCCCTGGACAATGGCTGCGGCCCACTAGTTTTAACAACAGGTTTGCTATTTGGCATGATGGATATCTTGTTGTAGCTTGCCATAGAAAATTATTTTTTCTTAAAGAGATTGTGTTATAGAAGAAAATAATTTTAAAATGGGGCCAAGTCGAAGAAAAAAAGAAAAACCGTTATACAGCCAAAACGCCTGCCCCGTCGCTCCCCCACTCCACAGTTTTTGTTTGGATTTACACTGAATGGTTTAATGATGTCTGTATTCTGCTGGTCAATACGTTTACAAGGGTCAAAAAAATCCCACCACATTATTACTGTATATAACCAAAATACAAAGACGAAATAATAACTAAACACCATGACCAAATAATACCACCACATATCAATACCACATGGTGACTAATAACACCATACTGTTACTGACCAAATCAATATAACAAGACTAATAATACCCACAGCAGCAATATACAAGAACCAAATAATACCGCTATATCATGACTACATATCACCACTATAAAGAGATTGAATAAAACCATTGAATATTCTAGATCCAGTCTGATGGCAACTCTGGGATCAGAAAAGAAATCTTCCCTAGATCAGATCGGTTCTTCCCTTTTGGGTTTCAGGGCATTTACCAGTGGGGAGGATTTGCTTAAACTTCTTGTCTTCCTCCCTTCACCCACATTTTCCCCACCCTTTGGTTGAACTTGATAGACATATGTCTGTTTTTCAACCGTACTATGTAACTATGTTATATAAATTATTACACTAAGATCACTATTACCATTCAGTGCACATATACTAGTAGATACTACTGTTTGCAGGCTCTGTACATTCGCACTATACATTAATCCTTTAGTGGTAGTACCAGTGTACACAGGCTCTGCAGACTGTATATTGCCTCCATACAGTGGCCATATAGTGGTAGATAACAGCTGTATGTAGGTGCTCTAACACATATAAGTGATTAAAATGCAGTTACATATAGTGACTCACGGGTGACGTCTTTTATGACTTTAGTCGTTTCCTTTCTCTTTTCTTCTCCATCTGACTCAGACCACCATGACTTCTTCTCTGAAGATAGTTGATCACTTTCACTTTTCTTCTCCATCCCCATAAGACCATCATGATGTCTTCTCCTGGCAATGACTTATCCCTGCAGAATTTATCACAAAAACATGTTAGACTTCTCACTTTTCCAGCACTTTTCTACCAATTCCCACTTCATTAGGTAGAGAGGTAAATGGCCCCTCATTAAGTAGCAACATAGGCCTCCTCAGTAGGTAGATACAGTATATAGTGCCCCCGAAGGTAGATGGGTATATAGAGCCCCCCAGTAGGTAGGTTGGTAGGTATATTGATCAACCAGTAGGTAGGAATATTGATCCCCCCCAGTTGGTAGGTAGGGTGTTATATAGGACCCTCCAAGGAAGTAGATAAGTCTACAGGATCCCTCCCAGTAGGTGGGTATTTATGTCCCTCCCTCCCCCCCCCCAGTAGTTAGGTTGATATATAGGATCTACCCAGTAGGTAGGTTTATAGGACACTACAGTTGATAGGTATACAGGGTCTTCCAATAGGCAGTTATGTATACAGGGCCCCCCAATAGATAGATTTATAGGGTCTGATAACAAACCTGGTAGTTCATTATTCCACTTCACTGATCATTCATTTGCTAGAGTAGTTTCTTTAGGCTATTAAGCCATAGAGCTGACCGAAACATCACATTTCTGCATCCTGCAGCTGTGACATTTCTGAAGACTATGCTTCCTTTCTCAAGGTATTATTGGATTGTTGTTCTATACAAGGAAAAGGGAGAGGATACCTCAATAAGGCTTGCTGGACTGCATCCAATTTAACTAGACGGGTAATAACAGAGTTTGAGTTATATAGGATCTCTCAGTAGGTAGGCGTGAATACAGAGTCCCCATTATATAGGTATATAAGGGCCTCCAGTAGGTAGGTATGGATACAGGGCCCCAATATATAGGTATATAAGGGGCCCAGTAGGTAGGTATGGATACAGCGTCTCCAGTAGATAGGTATATAAGGACCCCAGTAGGTAGGTATGGATACAAGGAACCAGTATATATGTAATTTGGGCCCAAGAAGGTAGGTATGGATACATGGCCCCCAGAAGGTAGGTATGGATATAGGGCCCCAAGTAGATAGGTATATAAGGGCACCAGTAGGTAGGTATAGATACAGGGCCCAAGTTCATAGGTATATATAGGCCCCCATTAGGTAGGTATGGATACAGGGCCACAGTAAGTAGGTATATAAGGACCCCAGTAGGTAGGTATGGATACAGGGAACCAGTATATAGGTAATTAGGGGCCCCAGTAGGTAGGTATGGATACAGGACTACAAATTATAAATAAAAAAAAAATTGTACTCATGCTGCCTGCTCCGGAGAACTACTTCCGGCGTTTATTAGCCCCTAATGCCATAAGCTCAGAATCTAGTACCGGCCGCAGCACATCATCACGTTGCGCCACCTACACTGCGGCAACCAATCCTGACCGCTCTGTCGGGGCCGCTGCTTGCACCGAGCAGGTGGCAGCGGCAGCAGCTGTGTGGCTAGGGATGCCTGTGGGTCCCCCTAGCTCAGAGGCCCAGTCGCGATAGCGATCACTGCAACCCCTGTAGCTACACCACTGCATTGAGTGCTGTGTAAAATCACTGTCGTCGTTTAGATTTTACAATGGTACTGGGTCGTATAGCTGGTATATGTGTAAATTGCATTAAATGTATACGAATCCAGCTTTATGGTGAAAGCATGCTACAGTAATTTCCACATTCCTAAAAAAAACACTGACAAAGAAATTTCGTGACATTTTAACAAACAAAACTATTTTATTTTTAAGGCTACACTATTATTTAATACCTAGACATTGTTTTCTACCACATGTAAATTATTATTAAACATGTATGATATTTTTAAGCTTTTCATCATACATATTCAATACTAGAACCTCTCAGCATGAAATAATTGCAGGTTACCTAGCCCGAACCATATGGATTTTCCCTGAACTTCTACAGCAGTTCAGGGAAAATCACCCGCTGAAATTGGACTAGGTACTAGATTTCCCCCCACCCCGTCAGCTGAACTGACAGCTCTCTCACAAAAAACAAACATGGAAGAGCTGTCAGTTCAGCTGAGAGGGCAGGGAGAAAGCCGCACAACACAGCCACATACTTGGCCCAACTTCAATGGGTGTTTCACCCTGAAACGCTGCAGGGTTTTAAGGTAAAACCCACATGGTTGGGACTAGGTAACCTGCAGCTGTTTCATGCTGCCCATGCTGTTCAGGTAGCATAAAGTAGTTGATAGTCTCCCTTTAAATTTATAGCTGCCAGCACCATACATTCCAAAAGGCTTATGGGAAAAGGGCTAATCTCTCCAGTGCCATCTACTGGAAGTAGTAATCCTCAAGTTGTATCTGACTCATTAAGCCTTGCTATGTGAAAACCCCAAATCAAGCCATGCCAGTGTTGTTCATCTGTATACAGCGGTTTCATGGTGTTACCCCTCATCTGTTCAGAATACAACTTACTGGCTAGTTAGATTAGAATCAAAAGGCATGAAGTATCTCATTAGAGAGAAGCACGTTGTCAGTGTATGGAGGTTTTACACTCCACTGGTATTTAAATATTCTAAAAGGAATATGGGAAGACAGCTGAACTCTCCAGCGCCATCTATTGGAGATAGCAATCCTGAAGTCACATGTGACTTGCTGAGCCTTGCAATGTGAAAAGGGTTCAAGCCATGTCATGTGATAAATCTAAGACACACAAAGTCCAGCTCACCTGAATGAATAATTGATTGTGGACAGCCAGCAGGTGCACGGATCTGGCTGGGAGGCACCAACCTGTGAACTAGAGACAAGAAGTCCGCATGAATGGCGGAAAAGATCCAGCACCGTTGGATAAATCTCCATACACCCACATGGTGCTTCTCTCTATACAATACAATTCTCTCTGAGATACAATACCCCTTTTGAGCTACACTCACCGGGCCACCAAATAAGTTCTACTCTGCACTATTGAAGGGCAACACCTCAAAACAGCTGTATGTAGATAAACAAAACTGGCATGGGGGTGAGGTATCTCATTAGGGAGAAGCACCATGTCTGTGTGTGGAGATTTATCGCATTACATGGCTTTAATTCTTTTCACATTGCAAGGCTTAGGAGTTAAATGTAACTTGAGGATTTCTGCATCCAATAGATGGCGCTGGAGAGTTCAGCTCTATTCCCATAAGCCTTTTGGAATATTTAAATACCAGTGAAATGTAAACGGTGATAAATCTGCACACACTGACATGGGGCTTATCCCTAATGAGATACCTCAGCACCACACATTCACATTGGGGTGCAGGGATGGTTATACTAGATAGTTGAAATGTACAATATCTTCTACTTATGTATTGTCGATACAAAAAGGATGAGGGCATATCTACCTCGGCATACCAGAAAGCATACACAGGTACATTGGTATACATAACGAACTACACAGATATACTTAGCAGGATATACAAGTAAGAAATTATAGCAGTTCAGCTATGGTTGCATTCTTTTCTGTGCATACTGCTATACACACAGATGCAGGCAGGCATAAACACAACACATGCAGGTTTAAATAACTTGTTGTGCAGACACACATACCCAGATATACAGACAGTATAATATTTATGTTGATTACGCCACCCAAAAACCTTATTTTGAGAAATCACTGAACATCACATCCAAAATAAATATGTTGTTTTACACAAACATATGTCATAGAAATGTTGGCAAAGACAATATATATAAAGCAAGCTTTCTGGTATTTTCCGTTTGTGTTGTTTCATATCTCATACATATAAAATGCTACATCTGCTTTTTTTCTATTTGTGCAGAGCTTTTCATGTATTATATTGATGTGTCATAAAACAGAGCAAAAATAAAACTCTATGAAAAATTGTGTAGTCACATTTTCTCACTTTTGCTATTAGAATAAGCCATTGTTAGCTCCCAGCGTCTGAAATGATAAATGAATTGTCACTTACATAAAGTTAAGCATGAAAACAACAAAGTCACAGTGAAGGAGAAAACAACTAAACACAATGCTGAAAATGAGGCAACATAAGGAATGCAAAATCCTTCTCCTGTGACTGGAAACAAAATTAGGATTTAGGGTCTAATGGGATCAGCTTGTTACATGATTAGGTGTACAGCAAATAATATTTAAGGTTGCATGATATATTTTGACTTTATCTCTTTTCGTCTATGTGTCCCAGCAATAACCTGTGATTATTGTTTTAAAAGAGTATATGTAAAACTGTTCTATTGCATACAAATTGTTCCTTCGATTGTCATTACTTCCTAAAAGGTTCATCATGAAACATATCCTGCAATGCTTCAACAACCACCAAAACAGTTATTTACAGATTCATAATAATTTAATTTAGGGTTAGGGTAATGGTTTACATCAGGATTTGAGTCAGGTTTGGGTAAAGGGGCTTTGGGACTTCCCAGACTCATATTTATTCACTAGTTTTTATTCACTAAATAAAACATGTATAGGTTGAAGCAATACTAGCTCCTACTGTTGGCCAATTTACAGTATGCTGGCTATGTACTGTATATAGCTGTGTTGATCTTAAAGGGTTTGTCTCACCATGTTGTTTCACAGAGCCACTAGCAGCTTTAGATTCATGCATCATGTCTCTTTCTGGTCATGCTGTGAGTGGTTCTATAGCAGTGATAAGCATATCAGCTCCGTATTCACAGCTCTTGTAATTGCACTAACATAAGAGTAGGATATGTAATCTATGGTGCATAGAGCTACAGAGCTCAAAGTAAACAAGCAATTAGTCTCCTTTGTTTGTTAGAAGTAACACACTCTGTTCTCAAACTGCCGGCAGTCCTGTGTGCCAACCTGGTGATGTCATTCCCTGCTATCAGATAAGACAAAGAGCAGAGAGAGAAGGAGAGAGCAGGATGGTAATCAGCGAAGCCTGTGTGCACTCAGAGCAGATAAAATCTCTCTTACCTCCTGACCAGAGAAAAATCGAAAGAGGAATGTATTTGAAAAAAAAATCTTGATTTAACATTTCCTACACGATGAAAGCTAATCTTTGTACTTTAAATACCACTTTAAGACACAGAGGACCATGAAACTCAACTGTGTGAAGCCGGGGGAGGCACAATAAGGGTATGTTCACACGGCGTCTTGCCTCCGTATGAACATACGCTTTTCTGATGCGTCTCTGGGTCCAACAATTAGCAGTGAGTTTATCACTGCCGGCAATGACAGACATGCAGCGGCATTCACATGAGTTATCGCCGCTGCGTATTTGCATCGCGCCTGTTGGGTCCATCTTACTGATGCGATCCAAGAAATGACATGCAATTCTTTCACTTGTGTGAACGCCGCTGCGTGTTTGTCATTGCCGGCAGTGATAAACTCACTGCTAATTGTTAGATGTTTCTCTGGGTCCGTTCAGATGGTCCCAGAGATGCATCAGAAAAAGCAAGACGCCGTGTGAACATACCGTAAGAATGGTACTATGGGGCTATATTCACACGGGTTAATTGGGGCGCATTTAGCCGGGTATTTCGCGGCATACTGCGCTCAAATAGGAGCGAAATGTGCCCCAGACATTACGGTAATCCACAGTTCTCATAGAGAACTATGGATTACGTCTCCTTTCCCTGCTCGTACAATACGCGCAGCTAGTAATGAATGTCTATGGGGCCGGCCTGCCCCGCGGGAGTACGCACCGATTGCCGTGAGCTCCCGAAGTCCCGGTGTAATTGCGGGGCATACTTACGCCCCGCAATTATGCCGTGTGAACTTAGCATAAAGGCGAAATTTACACATACATTTTTTGACATGTTTATGTTTTTTTTTTTCTGTGCAAACATTACGGTATTTTATATTCTAAGGTGGAGTAAGACAGCTTATTACCCATGGAAACTAAGAATAAATATGTTTAAATTCAACAAACTCAATCCCTATTTCCCCTGAAATGCTATCGGAGCAGAGTAGGGATGACTCAATATATATTAGATCATTGGCTATTCCTGCTGGTTTTGAACAGTATATATGTATGAACACTTTAAGGCCCAAGTCAGATAGCTTTATGTGATCTGTAGAACATGTTCTTATCTTGTATTTGTCTAAAACTGTCCACAGTGTACTAAACTCTCACAATGCATTTTACTCCATTAAAATTAATCACAGAAATTTGGAATGAAAAATTAAATATTTTATGTTTTCAAAAATAAATGAATACATGATAAGAAACTATACTTTATGGAATTTGACATATACTGTCGATGAAATATAAAATGTTCAATGATGTGGTCAGTAGGAAAAAAATCTGTTACCAATTGCCTTTATATATTTTATCATTTTTTATTGTACAATGCAATACGTTGTTGTACAAAATAGCTTATTGGAATGTGGAATGTTTAATCATGCTTTTTAAAAAAAAAAAAAAAAAAAATGTAAACTGTTTCTTAACTATAATCGTGTCTGAGAAACTCGGGCCAAAATACAGTAAAGATAGATAAAGAAAAAGGTATGTGCATATAGCATTTTTCAATACGTTTATCAATCCAAAAAACATAATGAAAAGCGCTTCATAAAAGGTATTGAAACGCGAACCCAAAATGTATGTGTTTGGATACGTTTTCTGTGCAGCAAAAACATACCCTATAGTTTTAAATAGGGTGTTGGTTGCGTAAAAGGAATAAAGAATTGACATGTCAATTCCTTGATCGGATCCGTTAAACGTATCACAAAGATGTATGTAAACATGTATTGTCTGAACGATGATACATGTTTAAATTGAAATCAATGTAATCACACTGAGCATTGTAAGATACAGATTTGGGTCAGTTTTTTAGGTCTGAAAAACGTACCCAAACATGTATGCAATAAACTCCGTGTGAACATCCACTTAGCATTGCAATAATTAGTAAATCTTTTTTCACTAAAGTCACTGTTAGGATCACTGGTAGCGGATCCAGTGGAACAACGCAAGTGGTGGTGTAAGCCTCTGTCACTGACGTCCCAGGTCACAGGCGCATCTGTGTCCCGCTGCTGAGCAGCACCGAGTCCCGCACGTCAGGTCGCGCTCGTTCCCCTTCCGGTCCTGAGGCTCACTTACCCAGCCACGCTCCTGCTGCTGCTGTCTCTGTCCCTCGGCGCGCGTGGTCCTGCTCCCTAGGGCGCGCGCCGACAGTGTTAAATTTAAAGGGCCAGCGCACCGGTAATTGGCAATTGCTGGTCGCTGCCCCTATTTAAGTCTGCCTCTTCCTAGTAACCTCGCCGGATCTTTAGTGCCCATAGCCTATAGAAAAAGAATTCTGAGAAGTCTTGTCTTGATTACCGTGTACCGTACCTGCTTGCCTACGTCCCTCGACCATGAACCTCTGCTGCCTGTCCTGACCTTATTGCCTGTCCCCGACTATGAGCCTGCCTGTTGAATCTGTACCACGCCTACCCTTGGCCATCACTGCGAGCAAGTCCCGCGTGTGGAAGCGACCTGGTAGACTCCCATCCCACTTTGCGGCGGGCTCTGTTGAAAACTGGGACCTACTTATATTCCGCTCCCTGGCGTGGGCTTCCACCATCACTTGTGGCAGTCCAGCGGAAACACTACCTCTGTGCGTTACAGCCTCATCACAGAACGGAGTCTAAGGGGCCCCTGGCCTTCACCTGAGCCTTCCTCAAGGCTGGTTGGTCTTTCTGCTGCTAGTGTGCCCCAGGTCACTATCTCTGACAGGACTTGTTTGTAGTAGCAACCAATGTGTAACAAGGTACAGATTCATATGGCAGGCTCATGGTCGGGGACAGGCAGGAAGGTCAAGGCAGGTGGAAGGCAAAGGAGGTTAGGAACACGGTAGAGGTAGACAGACAACGAATGCTTTCTCTAAGGCTATACAGACAGAAAAATCTGGCAAGGGCATGGGGGAAAGACTGGACTAAATAGGGTCAGTGCCCAGAGAGTAACGAATCACCGGTGTGCAGGCCCTTTAAACTTTACCGAACTGTTGCGCTTGCTCCCTACGGTGCGGGGAAGAGAGGTAAGTACTGATTCAGGGACTTTGAGTTGTGAGTGGCCAACATGCAGGTTCTAAACTAAACCTGCCAGAATTCTGGCTCAATTTGTGGCAAAAAATGGACATGCCTTAATTCCAGACTTATTTGTATTTATTTATGTGCTTTGGACACATTTTGCATAGTTTTAAGGTGTGGTTTGTGCTTTGAAAAAATTGCATGGGATATAGTATATGGCGGTGTTGCCTAAGAGTGCCAAATTGTGCCAAAATTTTAGTGCAAAATGTTGGTCTAAGTCAAGCATAGAGATGGCAATGAAAAGGGTCTAACATGTCTAGCAAGATGCACCAATTTACCACAGCATGAACCACAGCTGTGTTTTCTGCCTGTCTGGTGGAGTGTAAACTTGTCTTAGTTTTTAAGAGTAATCTGGGGACATGCACATGCCCTTGTCATCTCCCGCCTTGACTACTGCAACATCCTTCTCTGTGGCCTCCCATCTAGCACTCTTGCTCCCCTTCAAACCATTCTCAACTCTGCTGCCCGTCTTATACACAGATATCTCCCCTCACGCAATCTCCGCTCCTCACAGGACCTTCTTCTCTGTTTTCCCCCTTAAACAGCTCCTCACATAACCGTCTCCAAGACTTCTCTCGTGCTTCCCCCACACTCTAGAATGCACTGCCCCAACATATCAGACTCTCTTCCACTCTCACAGGCTTCAACAGCAACCTGAAAACCCATTTCTTCAGGATTACCTATAACCTACAATAACCCTGCTGCCACTGTACTACCCCACAAACATGTCTGCCCCTCTCCTCCTGTCTCTTCCCTCGTCCTTGTAGATTGTAAGCCTTCGCGGGCAGGATCCTCTCTCCCTCTGTACCAGTTCTAAGTCATTCATTGTTATTATTGTACTTATTTGACATATTATGTATGTGACCCCCCTCGAATGTACAGCACCATGGAATCAATGGCGCTTTAAAATAAATGTGAATAATAATAATAATAACAGTGAAGCTGAGAACAGTACACCGTGATTCAGTACTCATGCACAGTGGAAAGGTTTGTATTGTTCTCGTCTTTGTTGCTGCAATCCCAATGCATACGGAGTGCCAGAGTGACATAGGAATGGGCTGGTTTCATATAGGCATGTTTAAGATGCTAGACCCCAACTGCATAATGACATGTTAGTAGTTTAGTGGCCCCAAATGTAGTGACAGAATGCCTTCTATATCTACACCCTAATAAACTAAAATGTTTTCAAAAAATGTATGATACTATCTCTTGACTGGATACTGTAGGATTGTACAGTGTAATTATAAGTAGATGCACATTGCTTTAGACACTGTCTTTCGGGGTAAAATGGTAAAACATAGGTGTATGTAAGGTTATGCAAAATTATGCTCCATGATGCTGGCAGCCTTGCAAATATGTCAGATTGGCTTCACTAAGTATGGCAATCCATGAAGGATTTTAACGAGCTGTGTCTACGGAGAGCTGGTAACACTGTGAACACTGAAAAAATAATGAAACATGCAAATTACAAAGTAACACACCCTCTTCCTCATAGGGCTGGCAGGGAATTCATAAAGTGACAAATATCAGACATAAATTAGCAGGAAAAGAACATCTATATTAACTGTATTGTTCTATGTTTGCCTTCTTAAACCTCGCAAAAGGCATATCACAATGTAGATTGGACTTTAAATGCACTTTACCTGATGGACTTCATTGACCTATACAGGGGTTGATCAGGGTTGACCAATGTAGTGTCCATTGTCTTGATATGAAGAATATCATGGCATGTTGTCCTATTCTACAAATCAAATGTGACAAAACTATTGAACATACCATTTAATGGTAGTGTGAACAAAGCCTTAAAGGGATTCTCATATCAAAGATATTTATCATCTGTCCACAGGATCATTGACGGCTGGAGGGCCCAATGCAGGGACCTATAAGAAATCACTAAAATGGGGTTTCCGAGTCCCTTGTTCATTTGTCCGCTGCTTTATTCAGACCTTTCCACATTGAAGAAGGACAGGGACTTAGGGATTCAGTTTTATTGATCATAGGTCTTCCAGCAGTAGATCCTTTTACATGTCTTATTCTTGGACTACCTATTCTTGGATTAGTAATTTTATACTATGAAAAAATAAAAAAGTTATTTTTTTTAACTCGTGGGATTTTGCTCACCTAGAGCTGTTTAGTTTTTGTATTGCACTACCTGCAAGATCAGCAGTAATTAATGAGCTGCACACGATAGAATAACACCTTTTAAATAAGAGAAGATCTAGCGGGCTCGGGCTATATCTATAAAAGGAAGTGGTAAACATCTCAATTTTGTGTCTATACTTCCAGCAATGGAACCCCCACTGATCAGACATTTATCACCTGTCCTACGGATAGATGATATATGTCTTTAATGGGAAAACCATTTCAAGCAAAATTATAATTATATTTTAATTAATTTCCAACCTAAATCCTCAGATATCACATCCCAAAATGCCCAGCACATATTTTTCAGAATATAGCCTGTATTATTAGCCTGTGGAAGGAAGATAATGTTTGACAAACTATGAAATTCCCTCGCCCTGAAACATATTTGAGCTGCATTTGACTGCCTGTGAACTGTAATGTGGTAGTGAGATGATAATGTTATGGTTATTATGTGTGAATTCTATAAGTGTTTCATTTGTGCTATGTTAATTTGACTGATATGTCATTTCTGTGCAGTTAGCAACATGGCAGTATGGAGTTCCTAGCCCGTTTCCCTTTTTAACAAGTATTTGTGACAATTCCTTTGGGCCCATTTTTGGCAAGTCTTGAA
>JAODAL010059650.1:0-21356 GCA_025379985.1 Phyllomedusa bahiana
TGCAGATTCTTTAAACCTAAAAACCACAGTGTCTGACGAGTATTTAAGCAGCATTTTACACAAACACCTGGGGATTTTTAACTCCATTTTTGCCGCTGTTTTAGGATTCGGTTTTTCAATAGTTTTTTTGCCCCAGAACCCCTATTTAAGTTTTTTTCACGCGGAAAACCCTGCAGATCCGCACCCAAAACTTTTGGGTTTTTTTTCATGCCATCCCAAAATTTACTTTCAGTAGTAAAAATTTTTTACCATTTTCTGAGTGAAATATGGCAGATTATTAAACATGTACCAAGTTTTTAAAAAAAAAAACATTAGTTTTGAAATCCGACCTCATAAAATCCAAGCTGTGTAGACTTCAACTCTTATTTTCTATTGCAGTCTGTAGGTTTGGTTTTACAGCATTTGCATTTGGGTTTTTAAAAACTGGCTCTTGGGGTCAAAAAAATACTGCAATTTTCCTTAATGTAAACCAAAAATAAAATAAAAAAACACCAGATTTTTAACACAGTGGGTCTGCTGATAGATAAATAAATGAGCCTTTAAATTGTCTAACTTTGTAGACCAGTTTTTTTGGGTTTTAAAATTTTTTTTTTAAGCCAGAATTTTGGTGCAATTTTTTTGGGATTGATTTTGGCCATTTCGCATCATGGCAATGCCCATGTATTGGAAAATTCATACCCATTTTCATTAAACCACATACTTGTGTTGAATATTGTGCAGAAAATGTCTTAAGCAGATAATAATGTGTCTACGACATGCTGCACCAAAAGTTCACCCCTTTTTTTGGCCCCAAATTTTTAAAACAAAATTTTTTCTATAACCAAAATAATAAATGAGGGCCAATGTGTTTTCTGTGTTGACAACAATACAGATCTACCAATGACAACAACTGATTTTTTTGTAGTGTATTTAGCTCTTATTTACAGTTTCAAAACCCGTACGGGAATTTTAAAACTAATTGGGCCCTGATGCCCAAAGGGAAGGGGTGACAGGCACAAGATAGGAGAAGCATGGGAAGTCAGAAAATTTGGAGGATTAAAAAAATTAAAGGATAATTCATTTTTGGAAAGCGGGAAACCCAAAATTTTGGGTTTTAAACAATATTTTAAGGCTTTTTTAGGAGGCTCAAGACTGGGGACAATGTTTTTTGTCCTTTTTCCTGAGCAGAGTAGTTGTCATTATAGCATGAGAAATAATAGCTTCTTCAGTGTAATTTCTGTGAAAGCCGACACATAAACCTTTGGCTGTAACTGTAATGTTTAAAAGGGCAAAAACCCCCAGAAAAAGACCTGGGGATGATAAAAAAAGGGATAATTAAAAATTAACACTAAGGCTTGTTTCACACGGGTTTCCACGGCGTAATTGGGGGAGGATTTTTCCCCAATTACACCGGGGTGCCCTTGGGGGGGGGGGCGGGGGGGGGGGGGGGGCGGGCCCCCTTTGCTTGCCCCATAGACATTTTATTTTCCACGGGGGTATCCCCGGGACAATTGAACATGTCCCCTTTCCCCCGCTCGTGAAATACGGCCGACGGGGGGAGGAGACGGAATCCCTAGTTCTCTATGAGGGAAATGTGGATTACTGAAAAGACTGGGGACGGTTTCAAACCATTTTTTCGCGCATTAGGAGCGAAATACGGGAAAGAAATCCGTTTCCCCAAAAAAAGGCGTGTGAAAATAGGGCCCAAGGGGACATGTATGGGAAAAATGTCTTGGGCTAAGGGCGTTCTTTTCTGCCCACAGAAACCCAAACAGAGCGCCCCCTTTCTTTCTTTCAGGCCCCTAGATGAAAAGTAAAGTAACTCGATTGGTTTTATGGGGAACAAAGAAAATTTTAGGCCCAGGGCAGTTTTTCATACATGTGGCCCTTAGTTTTGTAAAGGATGGAAAAGCTTGTTGCCAAGGCAATGTGTGCTCTTGAATAGTTGTAAGTACACATTTCTACCTGATAAAGATTAATAAAGTAAGAAGCAGCATGCATGCCTGTAGATTTTCTTCATCTTTCTAAATTAACTTTATGTATTAGACTTAGTTAGCACTTAAGAAAAACCTTGATTAGCACTTATCGGTGCATAGCTCCAGTGAAGGTAACTACTGTAGATTAATGTGTGAATGAGCTGCTACGCTAAGTTAGCTGTCAGTTTGGCAGCTAATTACACCCTGCAGTGCCTGTGTTTGAAGGAAGAAGAAACTGATATGGTTCTACTAGTCTGGCAAAGAGAAAGGTAATTACCTACATCCGAGTTAATTAATGTCTGCTTTTATGTCACCTTGTCATACACTAAGATGACCTAAAAATGTGGAGTAGGCAACATTTTGCTTTTAAAGTTGTGAATCTGAATTTCGAATGGTTTTTAGTACGAGGGCCCCCTTTAAAAAAAGTGCCTAGGATAAAAATTTTCACCCTACATGGTCTTTTCCTGGTATTGTATTTTTGCACACTCACCTTTGGGTATAGGGACTGCTGATATGTGGGCTATGTGTTGCTAGAAATCCAAAAAATTATCATGAAATTTAACTTGTAAAACCCCTTATTTTAAAATACAAGCTTTATTTGGGGGTCTAGTAGGGCCCCTTAAAAGTTAGTGTGGTGAAAATAGAAAGTGGGCCTCAAAAGGGGGTATTCTGCCCCTTGGGGGGGTCCAAAATTTGCTTAAAAAAAAACAAAGGGGTGCACCCGGGAAAAACAAATCACAACATGCCCTTTTTGTGTGAAAGGCTTTCTGCTTTATTACAAAAAAAAGGGAGCTTTTTTTTTATACTTTTCCCAAATTAGTAGATAAGAAGCATCCTTCTAAACAAGGGGTAACTTTAGAAAAATGCCATCTTGGATTACACGGTAATGTCTCTACAAACTATTACAGGCGGCCATTTTGTTAACACATTAATGACAAAAGATATACATACAGCTTTTACATGCTGTATTACATAGGTATGTGAGTTATATACTAACTAATACAATAACTAATACATTAAAATGGAGACACAAAAGATCACACATATATAACCTTTGTTCCCATCCACAACAGTGCCCCCTTGAGACTTTGATCTCATTTTTATCTTTCCCTTGGGACCTTAACCACACGGGACAAAGCTGTGTTGCTGTGTCCCCTCCTTTAGTCTATCTGCTTACCACAGAGGGCTGGGCTCAATACTTTCCCCATCTTTTTCCTTTATTTATTTATTTTTCCCATGTTTCTTTCTTTCGCACAGCATTCCTTAACTACATTTATCCCCGCGGCGAGGGGATACGGCGAACCATTCGCTAACGAAAACTGCTTGAAATCATGAGATTACCACAATAGATACCATTTTTGGATAGTCTCTGTTTGTGGCTTGAAACATCTGTGTTATTGGCGGTTCCCTTTTATCCGGGAGACTCTTTTTTACCAATGGGGACTTGCACATAGGGCTGCCTCATTATGGGGTAGAAATCGCAGTTCTTCAGGTGAAGCCCAGTATTAGCCTTGACATAAGTCGTCTGGGGAACTGAAGTAAATAGCTTTACTTTCTCAGTGATCAATAAATTCTTAATTTCTGAGGAAAAGAAATTTCAGAATTAATAATCTTTTCATATCGAAACAAAATAAGTAATTCAGCCAGAACATCATATAACATCCATAGTATTCTCTTTAAATCTATATAATAACGACATGCAGATCCTACTATTAAATACATACTTCATATACTATGTGCTATGGTCTTTTATACCTTTCATGTGAAAGCAAAATCTGTCATTCCCATTCTACTGCTATAGCAGGTGTAATTGCCTGGGTGGACAGTGATTACCGGTAGCAGAGATTCAAACACAGTGGCGACTTGGTCCCTTGCCTTATACTCATCAAGGACCCCCCTTGGGACTCCTATAGCATCGATATACACATGGGGGTCGAAGCTGCCCTTTGGGGAGGTTTCTCTTCTCCTCCTGGCTCTGATCGTGTCACTATCTTCTGACCCCTCACTCAATATATGGACTCCCAGGACATATATGCCGCCATCAGTCTCCTGAGGGTTTTCAATAGCTAGCGTTAGGGGCATGCTTTCACCTGGTACTCCCTGTTCTTGACAGGTTCCAGTCTTTGTCAACCTCATTCTAGTGAGTAGGGGTTTCCCCCGTTTATCTTTCCTCTTTAAGGCAGTCTGTGGTCTATACACCTGTAGTGTATGAACACAGGACAGACTTTAGGCTGCTTGCTTTATTCCATGAAGCTCCACTCAGACTGAATCCGACCCCTCCCTGCACCCAGCCAGATATATACAATATTGTAACATTTTGCAGTCAGCACACTACAATCCCTCTTCTCCTTGAAGAAGCATATAACATGAACAATAGATCCATAAACAATAATTAAAAGTATGAAAAATAATGGTTAAGTGTCACGTATACACTTACCAGCACGTGACTGGGGGCCACTGTAATGGGATAGATTTATCTCCACTTGCGCTCACCTCTCAATCAGGTAGCGAATCAAGCATAAATCGCACCACAAGACAGCTCCAGCCCCCCAAAAATACACCTGCATCCACCTTCCCTTCAATAATCAAAAGAAATCAGCCGGAAGGAATCTGATTCCTAACAGATATTCTAAAACACATTAAAAAATGCTTACTCACTGCTCTATAGCAGCTACAAAAATAAAATACACTCCTTCAAGGAAATGGATCCGTGCAACAACAAGAATTAACGTATTACTGATAACTTTAATATTAAAATGATTTACAGTGCTTACATAACCAAAATACACTAACAATGACTATGGCATACGCATCAATACAAATAAAAAGGGATAAAAACTTAGAAGATTTCACACTTACAAGGTGTCAGCCTTCAGATTCAAGGGGCATGGATGAAAGAAGAATGGAACACAGCTCAATCTGAAATTGAACCCCAGGCTATGAACACAGATTTGAGTCCGGCAATGGGTCTTATAGGGCCAAATCTCTGTCCAGGTTTCCCCTCCTCTTTCATATTTGCCTACTCTTTTACTGGCTGAGAGTATAATGAGGTGGGTGGACACTTGATTGTCTAATGAGTGGGGTTGCTCCCTATCGCCACAGGATGGCAATCACGGACTGCGCTTTGCTTTGGACCGGGCAATGACTATGCCTGTCATGCCAATGGTTTTATTATTGGGGGGGGTGGTCGTAGGTCATCCGGTATTCTGGACAGTTTTGCATATAACAAACTTTGGCCATAAACGCATAAAATCCCATGTTATCTAAACACTTCAGTAATTAAAACAGTCAAAATGCTGGGGGGAGAATCTGCAGACCCATGCTATAAATTCCATTCCTACAGGGGGGAGTGGGGGGTGGTATTCTAAGCTACAAGAATTCTGGACTTCACAATTTAAGAAATGGTTTGATGACAAATACGGAATACATTTAATTTTCAGTGTACTACATTACATTAAGGAAAAAAAACACCAAACACTCTAAACTGTAAACTCCTGTCCATAGTCTTTGAGGTAAGCTGGTGGATTTTTTTGATCGCTTTGCTCTTGGCAATTCTGAGGTGGATGGTTGGGGGTCGGTGTCAGAATCACTTAAAGTACTACTACAACTTTGTGCTGGCCCACAGTCCTCCAACACTTGGCTGTCCGAATCAACAAACTTCTTCACGAAGGATGAATTCTGCACTTTTGTATTGCCCTCCAAATCCTCTTGCACCACCTGAGTTCCTCTTTTTTCCTTCAAAGTATAAGGCTCGGGCCTCAAAAAAGGAGATAGTTTGTTAGAACGATCATTCTGAAGCAAAACCTTATCTCCTTGTTTCGGGGCCACTAGTTGACAGTGGTGCCGATGGTTTTTGCGTATCGTTCAGCTGGGATTTCCTTTCCTCCATCAATTTCCCGTAATTTGTCCAAAACAAGTGGGAGAAGAAGCTCCAACATCTGGTAATTTTGTCCTGAATTTGCGACCACAAAGAAGCTCACGGGACTCACCCCCATTTAAATAGTGTGAGGGTGGTACGATAAGCCAAAAGAAAACACCATAGTTCTTTTTTCCAGTCCCTTCTTTCTAAATGAGCAATCCGTAAAACTTTCAACAGTGTTCGGATCTGGCGATCCACTTCCCCGTTAGCTTGTGGCCAGTATGGGGTTGTATGATGGTGTTCAATGGCATTAGATTTTAGATAATCCGAGGAAAGGAAGATCTGAGCTGAACGATACGCAAACCATCGGCGTCACTGTCAAACTAGTGGCCTTAAACAAGGAGATAAGGTTTTGCTTCAGAATGATCGTTCTCAAACTGTCTCTAATGGAGATCTAGCTCCCTGTATTTGAACAGAAGTGTAGAACTTGCCCTGTAGTTGTAGTGGAGTACTAGAGCTATACGTGTTAATCCGTTTATTGGTGTTGCATAATTTAAGGTGATTTTCTCTGCGTTTTAGTGTGTTCCAAGAAGCTAGGTCCATAACATTGCAGGTAGCTCCAGAATCAATCACTACTGTGAAATCTGTATCACCAATCCTAATGGGTATTGTCCCAGCTTGCTGTGAGCTCAGCGAGTATATATATTCACAACCAGAGTCAGATTCTTTATCTGCAGCTATGACATTTACTTTTGCATGTAATCCTTTGGTATTATTGCCTGTGGGTGCATTTCGACACACAGCCACAAAATGCCCCATCTGTCCACGAAAAAAGCATGTTTTATCCTGTACCACAGCACAATTCTGACTTCTGTGGCATGCTCTGCCACATTTACTACAGGTTACAGAGACAATCCTTTCTTTTGTATTCCTGGTTTTCCTATTCTCATAGACAGGTTTGGACATTGCATTGACTGACGCAGTGTCTTTGTTTTCAATGTGCAGGGCCTGTAGCTCAGATACTTCAATAGCTCTTGCAATCTCTTGCGGATTAACCAGTGTGAGACTTGGTTCTCTCAATAACCTTCTTCTGAGGTAAGCAGAGCGACATTTCTCAATAACCTGATCTCTGATTATCTCCTCTGTTACAGTCCCAAAATCACAAGACTTTGCAAGATACTTCAGTCTAGTAACATAACTGTCAATGGTTTCTCGCCCTTCTTGTACAGCCTGTCTAAACTGATATCTTTCATATGGAATATTTTTCTTTGGCTCAAAGTACTCACTCAGTCTGTTCATTGCTATCTCATAATCTGAATCTTCTCCTGTTTCTCCCAGGGTTTCAAAGATGTCCTGGACTTCTGGCCCAGCTAGATGCAGCAGCATGGCTCTCTTCTGAGCAGGTGCAGTCACTCCTGTGGCTGTAACATAGAACTGGAATCCCGTTTTCCACTTGTCCCAGCGCTGTGACAGACTAGTGTGGTCTCCAGACACATCAAAAGGTCCCATAGCTGGTAAATCCAGGAATCTCGCCATTCTTGTCGCCAAATGTAGTATATGAACACAGGACAGACTTTAGGCTGCTTGCTTTATTCCATGAAGCTCCACTCAGACTGAATCCGACCCCTCCCTACACCCAGCCAGATATATACAATATTGTAACATTTTGCAGTCAGCACACTACAACCCCCTAGTCTTTCCCTGTGTTCCAACCCACAGTACCCCAGTAATAGCAAGAGGGTCCCCATTACTCCTCCGTCACACACAAATATATGCATGGGTTCTGACCAAGAGTTAACGCAAAATAACTACTTAAAGGGGATGTATCGCTTCCCTAGTTCGGCTGATTCACACTGCTCTCAGCTTCTCAACTCTGGAAATGCAGGGGCGTGTCTTCCCCTCCCAGCTGGGTGACATCATCCCCCCCTTCACTGTGCATGCTGGTTCCCGAGACTCCCCCACACCCCCTCTCTGAGTCTACATGTCACTGTGTCTTTCCCTATCAGTCTTATTTTGTAAGAGCTGTATAATCCACGGGCACATTCAATCTAGACTGACACTCTTTCCTTCATGCGGGAGTTGTTTTTACAGCTCTGAAGGGACAGACCCCCTTCTATGCAGGGGGTTTTGGCACCGGGACAAAACTGTTAGTTTTCTATTTAAATCTGTTCAGTCTGTTCTGTGGTGGGGAAGAGAAAATGTACGGCCCCACTCTGAGTCAGGGCAGGATCGACACAAATTGTGCTTTTTCCTGATTGTGTAACCCCTTCAGTGTAATTCTGTTTCTTCTGGCTAAATAAAGTGAAAATGTGACGGCCCCTTACTCTAGTGAGAACACAGCTCCGTAATATGAGGGCTGTACGGAATGTAAATGAGCTTAGCTAAAAATGCAAGGGGGGAGGGATCTGGAGGGATCCACGGGACTGGATACAGTGTAAACAAAAACAAAAAAAGGAATACTGTGAATACAAACAGCTTTGTAATGACTCTAATTGCCAAAGTTCTTGTTTTCACTGTCCCCTTATTCTGAAGACCTTTTTAATGAAATATAAAAACCCTTTAACGCAGTAAGACAGCATCTCCCTAACCCCGGGGCTGGACGATCTTGCAGTGCGAAGCGGGGATCCATTGGGCTTTCCTGCCCCCCTGACAGATGTGGTCGTGGCAGCGGGATTTGGTACGGCCCCTAAAAACCTTGGCTCTATTTTTTTACACACAAAACTTCTTCACGTAACTCGTTCCAGGCTGTAGTTTATGAGCGCAAATCTAAGCCCCTGGACGGGGAAGGAAAACTCTAGAAGCTTTTGCAACAACCTTTAACCACTCAGCCATAATAGTCATAGCATCATTTTGTAATTCTACTGCTGAGGGAAATATGCCCCTCCGGGGGGCACTGCCAAACGGGATCTCATAGGTGAGAGAGCAAACTACCCCGGGGGCTGCCCCGACCAAAAACCCAAAGCTATGGGCATACTGTCTGGCCAGGCCCTGCCGTTTCTTTCGCCCTTTAAGCACCCTTTGTTTCAAATTCCCGTTCCATGTCCCATTGCATAAGCGGGGAATAGCGCCTGTGGCAAGCAGGGTTGCCTCCCTACTCCATTTTGCCCGCTTCTTCTTCTTCTTGGCTCTTTTCTTTTTCCAGCTTTCCTTTTTTTCCCAATGGAGCTTTTTTTCCTCATTTTGGGCCAGCAGTCCCCTTGCGGGTTGGGTGCAAGTTTTCCTCCTGCCCCACTGCAGCTGATTTGCTTCCCCTTTCTCCCCTCCGCGCCTTTTTGGCTGCTTGGTCCCAAGGGGGGGGTTTTGTCTTTCTGTTTTTGCTTCCCATATGCTTGATTTTCAGTATAGCCAGGTCCGTGGCGCAGCAGTTTTACCATCAGGACCTAAGGTTTGCCCATTTTTCAGGGGTTTTCCCACAGCCGTGAAAAAACCTTGTCTTTAAAATAGATCCAAAGTCGGGGGGTGACCCAAAGCGTATTTTGGTTCCGTACATATTGGGCCTTTTTTCCCCTCTGCCAAAAGTCATGTGCCGTCTTCTTGGGCTGACTTTGAATGGCAGACTTCTTGCTTCCAAAACCTGGGGTGTGATGTGGTCACGGCATATCCCGGTGAAAAGTCCTCATGTCTGAAATCGGATCCACAACAAAAAGAACCATATCCGGGTTCAATGAAAGGTTAAAATCTTCTGAATTTCTAACAATCATGGCTCTCTTCTTTTGCACCGGGTTCTTTCCCATTTTCTTCATCCCCCATCCCCCCCTTGAGGAAGGGGAATTTTTTGCTGGGTGAAAACCAAAAGCGCAAAAGTGATATCTTCAGGAGAGAAACCTGAACCTGAACGCTTGCTGAAGAGAGAAGCAGCGTTTAAATGGCGGAGATGTCACATGGGGCCAGAAGGATAGGGGGGTTACTAAGATACCGTTTTTATCCCGAAGCACTTGGACTGCAAAACAGCTTGTAAACTGTAAGGTCCTCCCCCTTTCGCTGGTCCACCCTTGCAGAATAGTATCCAACTGGTCTGTTTTCCCGGGCCCGCTGGGGGCCGCGCTAGAACTCCAGGCATGTCCTTTTCCCTTTCCGATACAAAAACTTGAAGGTCCTTTTGGTGGTCCCGGATGCCCCATGCAGGGGGACGGCAATAGCTTTTTCAGCTGCGGAAGGGGCTCTAATTTCACAAGTGGAAGGGAGTTGTCCTTCACTGCCTCAACCAAAATTTGCACGAGATGATATCCTGCCTATGGATGCGGGCTTCAGGAATATGCCAGACATCGACAGGGTTTGAGTATTGGGTTGTGGTTTTTTTCCCCCTCTTCTTTTTTTGCAGTGGGGCGTGTCCTGCCTTTGCATTTTAAGCAAGTAAGTGGGTCTTGGCTTGTAGGCCCAGGGTCCTCAATACATCGGCCCAAACCCTCACAGGTCAGACCTAATCCCCACATATCCCCCAGGCAGATTATTCCAAATTCCTTTTGCAACTAGAAGCACCACACTCTTTGTGGCCCGGGCCAATTTTAGCTGCTTCTTTATGGGTTCCAAAAGGCCATCCACAAAGACCTTGGGCCCCGTACTCTCCCCCCAGGGGGCTTCCCGGGGGGTGCTGTGCAGTGAGCCAGCTGGTTTCCCCCCGCAGCCAAGCAGAGTTTTTTTCCCCACTAGTTTGGCTCAGCGTTGTTCTTCCTCCCCCCTTTCATCCTCTGTGTTTGAGCCCGCTCCCACTGTAATGTTCTTCTCCCATACCAGAGGTTTTTCCCTGTAGGGCGCTTTGGGGCTGGTCACCATATTTCCCCTTATTTGCATCCAAATTGGACTCATGCATGTGCCCCCATCTTGATCCCGGAATGAAGTGGTGACCCCGGAAGGGGGCGGGATTAACCCAGGGAAAAGGAAGGATGTGACATCCTAAAGGGGGGCAGAGGGGGGGAGTTGGGGGTGACATGGGAAGGGGGGGGCAGTGGCATAAGGGGCCAGGTGTCTGGGTGTACTGGGGGAGGGGTAAACAAAGGGGGCGGTTACAGGGGGGGGTGACTTGTGTCACAGGTGGGGTTTTTCGGGGGCATGGTTCCCTTTGTTGCAGCGTTTTTTCTACCCCCTGATTTTGCTTCCCCCCCCAAGAAAAAGTCCCTCCGCCATTACAGGGTGTTGGCACAGTATTCCCTTTCCTTGTCCCCTTTGTTTCAGAAATTTCCTGGGGGAGGGAAAAACTGCGAGCACCCCCGGGCCCCACCCTTTTTTTGTTTCTTAGTTACCTGTACCGGATTCACCCCAAAACAAACTTTCCCAAAAATCTTCAATCTACCTTTCTGTTCAACCCTCAGACTTTCCTAATTTGTCACAATGCTTTCTGGGTTTTAAAAATACGTTCGTATTTGAAAATCCTTCAGACTACTTCACTTCTTAAGCCTTTCTGTCCTCTCTGATTTTTCCCTATCAACAATGGACTCAGATCTAACGTTCTTAGTTCCCTCTAAAAACCAGCAGTGGCGTGTGCACTAAACTACATACCAAAACTGTGTAAACTTCTTTGTGTTCAATCATCTGTTTATTTTCAGGACTTTTAGCAGGCAAACACGAAAGTTTTATAAAAAAAAACTTCGGGCCGCTGTGACAGTTTCCTCTACCCCAAAGGGAAAAGCTTAAATTCATATTCCCCCATAAAATTTTTTCTATTTAATCACAAGATGTTATTTAATTTTTTTTCCCAAGCAGCTGCAGTCTCTCACTCCCACCGTGAAGAAATCAGAATTTCTCTTTATTTCCCCAGGGGAAATTCTATTTTCATGAGCGCCTCTGGGCTTACCCTGGGGTTTTCCCTCAGCGCTTAAACCTTGTTTTCCCGTCTCCCTTCATCGTTTCAAAAATTAATACATATAAAACAGAAAATACGTGGGTTCAATGCTGGGCCGTTTTGCCTTTCAGGCGTTAAAATTTAAACCCGTGAACTACTACAGCACCCACTAGAAAAAAAACCTCTCGGAAAAAGAAAATTTAAAACCCTTTATTACCCCGGACAGTTTTCAGAGAGTGTGGCCCCTTATCTCTTACCCCGGGTCTGCCAGTAAAAGTGCCCCGTTCATTTTTCGGTTAATAAATGATCAAAGCCCAGGGCCCCACGTTAAAAGGGAATCTGAAAGGAAAGTACCCTCAAAGGGGTATTCTGCCCTTGTGGGGGTCCAATTAGCTTAAAAATAACAAAAGAGTGCCCCAGAAAACAAATACAACATGCCCTTTTGCTGTAAAAAGTGCTTTTGTTTTTTTATTCACAAAAAGGAGCTTTTTTTTTATACCTTTGCAAATTAGTAGATAAGAAGCATCACATTTTTTAAAAACGGGTGTAACTTCAGAAAAAAATCTTGGTTTTCCGGTGAAGTCTTACAAACTATTTAAAAGGCGGCCCCTTTTGTTAACAATAATGACAAAAGATATACATTTTGTTTTCATGTGTTTAATAGGGATGTGAGGGGATATAACTAAAATAAATTTAAATTAACAATAATTAAAATGGAGACACAAAGGATCACACATATATAACCTTTGTTCCCATCCACAACAGTGGTACTATGTGTTCTGAACTGCTCTTTACATGTGCCAGGATTAGTGGCTCCTTTGGGCACCAGATAAGGGCAGCCCCATTTTGTTTTTTTCTGGAATAAAGAAGCTTCTATCCTCAGAACACAAAGTAATTTCCAGCTTTCAGCAGCTCTTTCTGACTTTTATACGTAAAGACTTCCTTTGTCTTTATTATTTACTTACTTAATTGTCTTTAATCTTCATTTTGCATAACGTTGTATTAATTTTTTTTTGGGGAGGCTTCAGAATCCAATTTTCTTTGGGGTTTTTGTAGATTTTTTAAAGTTTTCCAAAAAATTTTAAAATGGTTTCCCGCTTTTGGGGACTTTCCCTTTTTAAAAAAAAGGGAACATTTGAAAAAAAAAGGAAAAAAATTCCCCAAAAAACGGGGCAATATTGGGGAAAAAAACCCCCAACCAAATTTGGGGCCTTTTTTCTAGTTTTTATTCCAATGGTTTTTAAAGAGGGGGAGGAAAAATTTGGGGTCGTGATTTTTTTTTGTAACTTTACCCCCTTTTTAAAAAACCCAAGAACCTTTATAATTCAGTACAGCTCAATCCTATCTGTAACGGCTGGGTGGTGGGGCCCCCTCCCCCCCCCCCCCCCCCCCCGGGCCCCCCCCCCCCCCCCCCCCCCCCCGCAACAATGATTGCCAAAACCACGCCCGGGGGAAAGGGGAAAATTTAAATTTGCCCCCGGTTTTTAAAACCCGAAAACCCGCCCCAAAGCGGGATGGACTTTCTGCCCGGGTGAGGGCCCAGGTCGGTTCCCCCCCGGCGTGGGTTGCTTGCGGGTGGCGGCCCCAGGTGCAGCGTATTTGGGACAAAAATCTTTTATCCCAGAAAAAAGGGGTTTTTTGGGGGAAAGGTTTGGGAACGGTGGTTTGTTGGCAGGCAGGGCCCGAAGGTCAGGGCCCGGCGGCAATGGTTCCGGGGGTCCCCCCTGGAAGGGGGGGAAAGGGCAGGGGAAGGGGGGCAAAGGTTCGGGAGTCGAGAAAAAGTAGCAAGGGGTTGGTACACGGTTTTAAGGGAGTTATGCTTGGAAGCTTTCTCTTGGGGCCAAAAGGGGGGAAATTAGATCCCAAAAGGAAAAATTTCCCCCTGAAAGTCCCCAAAATATAGGGGCAGCACCCGGGGAAACAAGGGAAATTTTTTGGCGCGCCGGGGCCCTTTAAATGTACGAGGGGGAAACGCGCGTGCGCTAGAAGAAGTGGGCCAGCGCCGCAGGGCCCGGGAAGAGGAGCCGAACCCGAGGGAGGAAAGAGGTCAGGGTGAGTGGCCGGGCGGGCCGGGCCCCCGGCCCCCTCCCTCGGGGCCCGCGGCCAAACCCCTTTCCCGGGGAGGGGGTTCCCCCAGAGGGGGCCAAAGGGGTGCGCCTGGGCCCGGGGCCGGAGCCCGGGGTCGGCCCCCCTCAGTCCTCCCCCCAAAAAACTCCCCCCCTTTTTTTTTGGCCGAAGGAAAAAATGGGGGAAAGAAACCTTTTGGTTTCCAAGATTAATTTAAAGGACCTTCCCCTTTTTGGGAACCCAGCCCCCCCCGGGCTGACCCGGGAAGGAAAATTTTTTAAAACCCCTGAGGGTCTTCATGGCCCAAGTGTCCTTGACCTCAAAAAATCGGAAGACTTTAAACCGCCGGGGGGAAGGAGACGCCCCTCCCTTTAAAAGAAAACCGGTTTCAAAACCAGGGGGTTTAAAGGGGGGAGTCCCTGGAAAGGGTTGGGAAACCCAAAAAGAAGGGGGGGGCAGAGGGGTTGTAGCAACTGGTTAAAATTTTCGGGGCACCTAAAAAAGGGCCCCAAAACCGCGGGGCCAACCCTTTTTAAATGGGGCCCTTTAAGGCGTAAGGGATCTGGCAGGTGCCACCACCTTTATCCCAGGTGGGAATGGGGGGGAGGAGGGGCCTTTTCATATTTTTTCGGCCCTGGGTCTTCCCTGCGGGCAAAAGGCCCGGATTAAGGGGAAAAAGGGGGGTCTTTTCCCCCCAGTTGGCCCTTTATGTCCTGCACTTGGGTTTTCCACAGAGGGGAACCCCCGGAAGTTGTTTGCCAATTTGGGGGAGGGGCGGGCTTGTGGGTTTACGACCGTGACCCACCAGGAAAAGGGGAAAAACGCCCTAGAAATCAGAGTCCCGTTGGGTTTTTAGGAGAACCCCAGCCCCGGCGCAAACTCGGCCCAGTTGTCCCCGACGGGGAAACCCCGGAATTTAAAAAGGCGCAGGTAAATTTGCCCAATATTTTGATTTCCCATCTTCCACTTGAACCCATTAGTCTGGGGGTGGTTTGGCAGAGGGAAAGTCCCAAATTTTAAAATTTTTCAAGCCGAGAAAACAGGGGGCCCCCAGAAATTGGAGACAAAAAGGGGCGCCACCCCCCATCAGAAAAGTATTTCAAGGGTTAAAACCATTTCAGGAAAAAAATATGCTGGGAAAAAGAGTCCTGAATGTTGGTTTTGGGGGCCCAGGGAAGACCAGGGAGTGGCACGGAAATGGGAATTTTAGAGGAAAACGGGCCCTGAACCCCCCCAAGATGACCCCGAAAATTCCCCAAGAGGCCGGGAAAGGGCCGGATGAAAATCCATGACCTTTTGTGTTCCAGGAGATCTGGGAAAGGGGAAAAGGGGGCTTTTTAGGCCCGAGGGCCCCCGGGTGGAACCTTGTTCCGGGGGAAAAATGAAAACCGGGGAGAACAAAGTTTTTGAAAGTCCTGGGGCAGGTTGGCCCCAGGGAGGGCCGGGCCGGGGGGATGAGGGCGGGGGGAAAATTTTGTTTCCCCGGGGTTTACCAGCCAGAGAAGAAACTATGCCCACCCCTCCAGAAAATTTTCCCGGGCCCGGCGCCCGGGCAAAAAACCCAACGTTGGTTTTTTGGGCCCCCGGTTTGGGCCCCCCCGAAGATCCAAGGGCCGCGGGGGACCAGCCCTCTCGGCGCAATAATGTGCTGGGGATCGGTTCCTCTCCAGGGAACGTTTAGAGGCTGGGGGAGGGCACAGGGCCCTTTAGTTTTTTTCTCGGCCCCGGGCCGGAAAAAAGTATCCTGAAGGGCAAAACAAGAGAAAAAAGGGGACCACCTGGGTTGGCCCAGGATTCAAAAAGCTGGGCAAATTTTTGGGAGGGGAATGAAGTTTTTGTAGTCCGTGAAGACGGCGAAAAGGTTTACGGGCCCCCTTTCCAACAAAAAGGGCGCCCCTCCTCCAGAGGGCCCAAATTTTTTTGGGCCCGCGTTTTTCCCGATCTCCTATGGTATAGTTACGTTTCCCCCGGGGAGAAGGCGTGGGAAAAAGCCCCAAGTAAACCCCTTTTTTCCTTTAGGACCCCTTTTGGGTCAGGACCCCCCCTGCTCCCCCGGGAAAAGGCACAACCCTCCAGGCGTAGGGTTTTTCCGGATCCCCGGGGGAACCAGGATAGGGGCTGAAGAAAACGTGGGCTTCAGTTTTAAGAGGAAAAGTTTTCAGAATGGGGGCCAAAAAATTTTCGGAAATTTGGGATTCTTTCGGGGTTTAGGGGGGGACGATGGGGGGGCCCCCAGCAAAAAAAAAGTGGGGGAAAAAAATGGCCTTTTTGGGGAGTAGTTGGCGAAAAACCAGGAAGGGGTTTTTAATCGCCCGAAGGGGGCCCCAAAGGGGGCGTTTGGGCCCCTTTCTGGATCGCGGAAAGTTTTAGCTGGGTCCATCTGCAGACCAGGAAACGGAGAAATAAGTACCCCCAAGGGAAAGGGGGGGAATGTCCTGGTGGAACCCCACACTTCTCCAGCTTAGCATACAGGTCGATTTTTTCCGAAAACGTCGCAGGGAACCTAGGGTTTCTTGTACCCGATGAGGGCTGTGGGGTCAGGAGAAAAAAACAGAATATCGTTTAGATACACTAAAGACGCAAGGGGTACAGCAAATTCCCCTTTTAATACGTCATTTACGAATTCCCAAACACGGGTGGGGGGTTTCATAGCCCCAAAAGGCATCACGGGTACTCGAAATGACCGAACCGGGGGTTTTTTAAAACGGTTTTTTCCCCTGTCCCCCCCCCCGAATGTGGAGGTTTTAGGACCCCAGGTCCAATTTTGTGAACCCTTGGGACCCCCGAAAAAAAAGATCAAAAAAGCTCCGATATCAGGGGTAGAGGGTAACGTTTCCCTTTACCCCTGATCTTGTTCAGGTTTTTAATCGGGTACCACGGCCCAGGAACCCTCTTTTTTTCTTTGGGGAAAAAAAAAGCCCTCCCGGGGGCGAGGAGGACTTGCGTAGAACCCCCTTTTTCCCCGGGTTCTCCCGTATATTTTTGCCGAAATTGGCCCTTTAAGTTCGGGACAGGACAGAGGGTTGGAAAACCCCCCCCGGGGATTTGGGAAAGGGTTTAGAGACAGTCATATGGGGCCATGGGGAAAGGGAACTTTCAAACCTGTTTCTCCCGAGAAACACTCCGAAATCCCGGTACTCGCTGGGAAGAAACCCCGGGTAGGGGGCTTTCGGATGACTGGGCGGGGAGATGGACCCCCCGGGGGTGGTTTCCCCCAAAAAGAGATCCTGGGGACTCTGTCCCCAGCCCTAGAACTTGCCTTTTCTTCCAAAACAAATTTGGGGGGGTGGGCGCTTTAGCCAGGGGGCCCCCAAAAGGATTTGCCGAAGAAGGGAAAAGGGGCAGGGGCATGAAAAAGGGGGTTTTTTCTCGTTTTGTAGGGCCCCTAAACCCCGGGGGGTTAAAAGGGCCCCGGGTTTATGAATGGTTTGGGGTCGCCGGAAGGGAAAACTTCCCCCCCGAAATGAAAAGATGAGCCCAAAAGGGTTTTTTCCCGGGAAAAAGACTGGCAAAGCGATTTGCGAGAAAACCAAGGGGCATTTAATGAAGGGTTCCCCGGAGAAAAAAACCCGGGGTCCAGGGAAAGGGGGGAAAACGAAAGCGATTTGGCCCGCGTCCCCCTTTTTACCTCAAGGCAAATCAGTCGTGGGGGGTGGAAGGGTTGGGGCACCTAGGGGAGGGTTCCAGGGCTCCTAGGTGCGAAAACGTTTCCCCACGCTGAGGCCTGCGGACAATTCTCGAAAAAAATTTTTCCCGGGCGGCGCAGTTTGAGGGCCCAAAAGGGTTTTCCATCCCGGGGGCGGCGACGCTCAGACCCCTGACAAGTGGCCCGGGCCCCCGAATGGGTTCTTCGGTGGAAAACCTGAGAAGGAGGGCCAGTGGGAAACTCCCGGAACCAGGAGCCAGACCCAGGTAGGCGCGAGGTTGTGCCCAAAACAAAGCTCCCGGCGGGGCTCCCGATGTCTTTCTGCAAACGCACGTAAAAGCGTTTTTGGCCCGGTGAATTTAGCTCCCTCTACGAAGATGGAAGTTTTCCCCTTTCTGCCAATGCCGTTTCCTTTTCTCTTTTGGGTAGGCCCTTCTTTAAAAATGGCGAGGAGCAGCGCATTCCCCTGCCGCTCGGAGGGTGGGGGGCGGAACGGACCGGCCCCCAAACTCCTACGGAAAGGAAATCCCCCTGACGAAGGGTTAGTTTGCGCGGGTTTTCCGCAGAAGGAAGCACCCGAAGGCCCCCCCCTCGAAGACGCTGCGGAATTCTGAGAGGAAGGCCTGGGAGGTCTGCCGGTCCCAGGGTCATTCCCGGGCCCCAAAGAGGCGTGCCCAGGGCCCGGGGGCCCTTTCCCGGGTAACAGGCCCCACCACGAACGCCCCCTTTTTACCAGGGAAAATGGTCGGCCATCAGCTCCATGTTTCAAAGGAACACTTTCGGGGATGGGAAAACCCCTGCCCAAAAATTCGGTCCCCCTCCCCAAACTTTGGGGGTAGAGGAAGGCGAAGCTTGGGGCCCCCGGTTGCCCCGGGGGGACGGAGGGGGGCCCATAGGAAACCCCTGGGGGGAAGAGGGGCAGGTTGCGGCTGCTGAGACGCCAGCAATTGGCGATCCCTGGCGGGCAAACTGAAACCCCAAATTCTGCGTTGTTGGCCCATCTGCTGTGAAAGTTGGGCGAAAATGTTCGTGAGATCCGCAAGATTGGCCCAAGGGGGACCTTTTGGGGGGGGGTCCCGGGGACTAATGTACCGGGTGGGTGGTGGACCCCCCTGGACCCGCAAAACGATGATAGTAAGCCAGCCCAAGAACGGAATCTAAAATAGCCCCCCGGGTTTTTACCAGGCCCGCCCCAAAGGGGGATTTGGGCTTGCTGCGGCTTGAGGGGTACCCCGGTTTCCCCCCTGAGTGACCCTTGTTTTCCCGGTGGCGGGGGGGAGGTGCAGCTTTGGGACAGAATGTTAAGTTTCCCAGAAACGTAGTCCCCTGGGAGGAAAAAGGTTTTGGGGGAAGGCGGGGGAATGGTTCGGGGGTCGTGGAAAAGGGGGAGAAGGTCAGGGGCGGGGGGGCAAAGGGTTCGTTTGGTTTTTTGGACAGGCAGAAGGTAAAGGGGAGGCGGCAGGGTTCGGAGCGAGAAAAAGTAAACAAAGGGGGTTTTTGGACACGGTTTTTTTAAAGGGGAGATATGCTTGGAAAAACCCTTTCTTAGGGGACGGGGGAACATGATCCAGCAAAGGGAAAAAAACCCCCTGACGTTTACCCAAAAAAAGGGCAGCACCGGGGAAGCAACCCAAAATTTTGGGCGCTGGCCCCTTTTTAAATTTCCCCGGGGGGCGGAAACGCGCGGGGCTAGAGAGTGGGCACACGCGCCGCGGCCCGGGAGAGGACGCCGACAGAGCAGGAAGAAGGTCCCGGAGAGTGGGGCCCGGAGGAGCCCCCGCGGGCCCGCCCGCGGCCCGCAGGCCCCCCGTCCCCCCGGGGGGGGATCCCAGAGAGGGGGGCAAAGGGGGCCCCTGCGGCCCCCGCGGGGCCCCAAAGGGGGCCCCGGGGGGAAACCCCCCTTATCCAAAGAGAATGTAATTTTCTTTTTTTTGAAAAAATAAAGTTTACAAAATGAATAGCAACTCTACTGTGTTGGGCTAAAAAACGCCTGTTTTAAAAAAAGCTAAAGGAGCCATTGAACCACAGTACATTTTCTTTAGCTCTAGGATTTCAGAAAGTAACTACCAGCAAGTCCTGTTGCCCCACCCGTCTTTAAAAAATTGTCAGGGTGCTCCCAGAACAGCTTTTAGGGTTTTTAAACAACGGCAACAACATTGGCCAAAATGGCGATTTTTGGGGGTTTTTTCCCCTTGGGAAATTTTTTTTTTTTTATTATTTTTATTTATTTTTTTTTAAAATTTTTTATCTTTCTTTATTAAAAATTTTTAAAAATTTTAAAAAAATTAAAAAATTTTTTTTAATGGTTTTTTTTAAAAGGAAAAAAAACACCTTTTTTTCCCAAAAATGATTCCCAAGGGGAACCAAACCTTAGTACATTTTTTATTTTTTTTGGGGAGGGTTTTTTTTTAAAAACAAAAAAAGTCAAATTTTTAGGGACAATTTAAAAATTTTGATGGGAGGGGGGCCTTTTAAAAATGGCCCCCCAACAAGGGGGGAACCGGGGAAACAAAAAAAAAGAAAAAATTAAAAGAGACCCCTGGCCAAAAAGGGGGGGGGCCCCCTTAAAAATCCTACAAGGAGGGGGAAAAAGACAGGGAGGGGGCCCGACATGTTTGCGGGGTTTTTACTTTGGCCCGCCAAAGGGGTTTTTGTAGGTTATAGGGCCCAAACCTGAAGAAATGGGTTTTTTGGGGTTTGGTTTTTTAAAATTTATAAAAAGTGGAAAAGTGAGTCTGATTGTTGGGGATTGTCAATGCTTTTTACGGGTCCCGGGTTTTTGACTTTCCCCCCAAGACAAAATCTGCAAGGGGGGTTTTTAAAATTCTTCAATTTTTTGTTTATGTTTAAATCCCAAGTTCTTGTATCCCCAAAACTTCAAAACTTTTTTACTAGGGGTTTTTATTATGCTTTCCTTTTCCGATTTTTGGTTTCCTTGGTTTTAACTTCGGTAAATGTTTTGCAGTACCCACAAGCTGCCAATAGTGTACCTTTGCCTCTGCTCCTAGACACCGACTTCCTCACAGTTTTACTTTAATCGTTTCAACCCGTAATTTTTCTTTCGGTTTTTTACTCTTGAAACCCAAGCTTAAAAAATAGCCAAATTTTCATGAATTTTTTTCTATATGCTTGGTGGCAAATTGGTAATTTTTAACGTGACATAAGAGAATTAATAAAACTGAACAAGTTTGTGCCCCCACCCATTATTTGGGGAAAGCTGACTGCCTATCTCTTTTTTTGTTTATATGATTAAAAAGGTGGACCATTTCCCTTTTTTGGCCCCTGTGTTACCACTTCATTAACATGCTGCCTGTATGGACAGCATGCCAAGCCTATGAATGATAATTTTGCCAAGTTTTTTTTTTCTTAACTTATTTCAGTCTCTAAGTGATTGGAACAGCACAGTTCCTTTCAAGTAAATTAGAACCCTACTTTTTGGTTTTCCCCCCAGGTTCTTGCTGGACTCCTTTTCCCCAGGGGATTTTTGTCAACTTCAAAGCCCCAACCCTTTTTTTCCCGGAATTTTCTTTAAAATTCAAATTAAGGGGGTCCCCCTGGGGAAAAAATTTTGAATTTTGGAAAAATTTTTTTTCTGGGGGGGTAATTCCGTTTTCCCCAGATCCCTTAAAATTTTAGTTTTAACAAGGGTTTTCTTCATTAAAAAAAATTGATAAGCATTTTAAAAAATTTTGGGTGACATGTGAAAAAACTTTGAGATTCTTAGTTCACATGGTTTTGATCAAAAAAAAACTTTTTGCAACCCCCGAAAATTTACAACGTGATCTCAGGGTAAAAATAAACGTTAGGGTCCCCCGGGCCTTAGGGTTTTCGTTGTTAAAAATTTGTGGGTGGGTTTTGGGGGTTTTTTGACGGGAATATTTGGGGGGACCTTTTGCAACCCGCCTTTACTTGGGTGTTTGAAGGGGGGGCCGGGGTGTGTATTTGTTTTGAAATTGGGAAAATCATGTGACTCGCCAGGATGACTTTACCAGGCCCTTTTTTCTTGTAGTCAAAAAAAGGTCTGTTTATGTAAAGCATTGTGAGTAGTGA
>JAODAL010059651.1:0-21355 GCA_025379985.1 Phyllomedusa bahiana
GAAATTACTACAAAATTTCAACCCCTCTAATGTCGTAAAAAAAAAAAAGAATTTAAAAAAGATCCCAAACCTATAGTGGACATATGGAGATGCTAGTTATAAACTATTTTGTTGGTGAATAATTATCTGTCTTGCACGCAAAAAAGTTGCAAACTTTCAAAATCGCAAATTTTTCCAAATTTTTCATGAAATTTTGGATATTTTTCACAAACAAACAAGGATTGTATGGATAAAAATTTCTTACTAACTTAAACCCAAAATGTTCACGAGAAAACAATCTCTGAATCACATGGAAATGAAAGTGTCAAAAAGTTATTCTCACAAAATTGGACACATGTCAGATTTCAAAAATAGGGCTGTGTCAGGAAGGTCAAAACAGGCTGGGTCCTTAAGGGGTTAAACAGCCTAATCTGAGATTTATGTTCATTAATTCTAAACGCGAGCCATCCTAGAAGTCTGCCCCACAAATTTTGGGTAATCCCTAAAAAGATGCCCAAATTTTAAAGAATCTTTCTGTAATAGATACCAATATTTCCTAATAGTCTTTCTGACCAATCCTGAATGGCAATCAAACACAGACATAAAGCACAGTCTCTGATCAAAACTTCTCTCTTTTGGCTTACGGGCTTCATCCCGGGTCAATCTGCCCACTTCATTGCCAACTTTCTCAACTTCTGATTTAGAATAACCCCTCGCTACAAATTTATCTACCAATCTATCTTTGTTCCTCCGATACTCCAGATCAGAAGAACAAATGTGCCTTGCACGTAAAAATTGTCCTTTAGGGATCGCTTTAAGCAAATTATTAGCATGTTGGTTATTCAAAAGCAGTAAATTATTTCTGTTTTTTTTTCCGTTTTTTTAGAATACAATGTTGTATCAATTCGACCCTCAGTCAACCTAACTAAAATATCCAGAAAACTCACAGACGAACAATCTTTGGTCAAAGAAAATTCAATTAATGGGTGACTTGAATTAATACACTCCATAAATTTACTGAGTTCTTCTCCTGTCCCTGTCTATAACATAAAGACGTCATCCACATAGTAAAACAGAAATTCAACAATACCCATTCCCCCTTTTTACTCTCCTGCATGCATACTGGAACTATTTACTGCTGCTGCTACTGCGTTCTTATAAACAACATTCCTCAGGCAAATTCACCATCTCCATAGTGGGCTTACGCCCTATCTTACCATGCCGCCCACGCCCGCGCACTGTACCAATGGACATTTCTGCCCTTTCTGTGATGGACTTCCATCCAACTTCTTTCACATTATTGTGTCTGTGCGGCTCACCTAGAACCAACTAAGCGAAAAAGGTATTACATTTTACAACACACTGCTAACTTTGTCCCTTCCCTTAAACCTTTTCCCCTCTATGTCTAATATACATATTCATTGGGAATATGTACTCCATTATACTGTACACTATCTTTGTCCTTTCCCATAAACCTCTTACCCTCTGTATCTAATATACATATTCATTTTAATAAAGCTACAAGCCTTTTCCCACCCCACTCCCACAATTTCACCTCGAACTTTCCCCACTAAATATTCTTTCTTACAGGTCTCAACTAGTTACCTAATTTATTACGTTACAATAGAAATGTGCAGAAATGCTAGTAAATTTATGCTCTATTGTATTTGCGTAGGTTAGCACAAAATCTATGTAGTAGAAACAATAAATGTATACATAAATGGATGGTAATTTACTCCTGAACTGCGTCTCGTCATAACAACGTAAGTGTATATATTATATGATTTGGTTGCTAACAAATTCTTTATGCAAAATAAAAATATGTCCCAATTAATGAGAATCTATAGCCTCATGTGATTAATACTTATCATCATTGCAAAATACTGGGAAAGTGAGGGACAAAAAGGAGGCAGAGGGGGCATGAGGGTAAAAAGGGAGAGAAGAAAAAAAAAAAAACATATGTGAACTCTGGTGCTCCAATAGTCATATATTCAACCATGCTTATACCACTGACCATACTTTATTACATATATTATGTTTCTTCAAAAATTATATAGGGAATCAGCAGGATTAAATAAATGGTGAAAATGAAAAGCCTTCATTTAGCCATTGGGGTTCAATGATTAAGTCTATATACCCATCTTGCCTCTTCCTGTAATAAAACTATATCCAGATAACCCTTTCTTTCCCATAGCTTTTTCACAAAGATATCTTTTCACACTGCTATCTTTACTATGACATTTTAATTTATGATTTCCTAACTCTTTCTACTGTGTTACCCGCTGCAGAGGGTCTCACAAGGAAACCTTACATGTTTTATGTCCATCAGATTAGGGATTAGGGATGATTGCCCAAGTAAGATGTTTTGGATTCCTATTTGGAGTTAGTAAATCATTGTATGTATAAGGTTCCCCTGTTAATAGGGGGTGTTCCACCACACTTGATCATAGAAAAAGAGTTATTCCTTTACAATTAGAAAGGGACAAATTGAGAGGTTAGAAATCTGTTTTTTAAATAGTTTGTATAGAGGTTAAGTGTTATACATAATAAATGTTACGTTTTAGTGCTTTATAGATTGAGAACTGATAGAGTTTAAGTTTGCCTATGGCAAAATAGTAAATATACTCCCTTAATGAAGACCCAGTGATTGGATAATGGGCGATCGCTAAGCTTCAAGACTTTAAAAGACTGAGCGAAACAGATCCCAGGTTACATTATCCCTGTTATGTAAGATTATGCAATAATTTTTGACTTTTTGATACTAATATTTTTATGCTTAAAAGCATTAAAGTGATACTGGATGAGAAATTACTTGTGATTTTGAATACGGCATATTCACTTATTGATGTGGACTGATTTGCAGGTGGGGTCCTGCATATGCTGAAAGTAACCTAGGGATATCAGTGCTAATTTGTGAATTAACCCCCAAGATGGTCCAAGATGGTGGCTCGACGAGAGTAAATCTCACAACTGATTAAGGAAAGATTCAGATCTTTAATTAGAAACACAATACACAGGTTTACTGGCACTTATATAGAATTTTGATATACAGTATGTTCAATTGCCGATAGGGATCAGAAAGAAATGTGTTCCACTCCATAGCAAATTGTTTTATGCTTTGTATTTTTTTTGTTTTCCACTGTATTATCTGGGGTTTCTGGGCATATGAGGTTAAATTTGATATTTTCCAATTTTAAGGAAACAGTGGCAGATTGACAAACCATCACTGAAGAGAAATGTTATTCAGAATGGCAGGCTCCAGCAATCCTAATTTCTTCCACTGGGTGAGGATTGCTACCACTACCAAGTGGCAAAGTCATTTTTATAAACCGGAATATAATCTATAAATAACAGTAGTGCATCCATATTATTAACAGATATGGGGACTTCAAGGCTTTGCAGATAGCTATTTTATAGATATGTTCTGGCATTTTATTTCTTACAATGAAATATTTATTATAAAAGTTTGTGTAATGGTAAAGATCTAAGAGTGGTAGTAATTGAGGAAAGTGAAAAATGATGTAACTGTGAGTGTTCATAAACTACCATTTTAGTAGTCCCATACTAAATAAAGGAAGTGTAGTATACAGAAATTTAACCCCTCGTACTTATGGATTCCTTGTGTATATTGCTATGTGGTTTTATGCTGAACCAATGTTGAAATGCACTGAAATGCTATTTTGCAGTGTGATTGATGATAACATGTAATTGCACTTTGTGAAAGATTGAGATTTGCCAGAAGGGAGGGGTAATGAGAAATTGCCATGGTAACCTAGTTGGGAGGGGTAGGTAGGAATTAGCACCCCAAAAACGTATAAGTTATAAATAGGCCTCAGAGTAAGTGATAGTTAGTCCTGTAATGTGTCACGGACGCCCCTGCGACCACTGTCCCGGGTCGCAGGCGCGCCCGTGCTCCTGCTTCCAGCGGAGCCCCGTCCTTCACGTCGGGCTCGGGGTCCGCTCGTATCCCGGCCCCTGTCGGCGTTCCCTTACCCGGCCGCGCTCCTGCTCTGTCTGTTCCCGTCTCCCGGCGCGTGGCTCCGCCCCTAGGGGCGAGCACGCACGTCGGCAGTTTGAATTTAAAGGGGCAGTGAGCCGGTAATTGGTCATTGCCGGGCACTGCTCCTATTTAGTCCGGCCCCTTCCTGGCGGTCCTCGCCGGATCCTTTGTGTATGTTCCTTAGGAGAAAGCTGTCTAGAGCATTCCTGTTTGCCTTACCGTGTACCGACCGTCTGTCTACGTTTACCGACCACGAACCAGAGCCGCCTATCCTGACCTCCTGCGTTTCTACCGTCTACGAACCTGAGCCACCTACCCTGACCACCTGCCTGTCCCCGACTACGAGCCTGCCTGCCGTTCCTGTACCTTGTACACCGCAGGCAAGCCCCGCCAGTGGTAGTGACCTGGTGGACTCCCGCCGCAGCAAGACCATCCCGCTTTGCAGCGGGCTCTGGTGAATACCGGGACCCACTTAGATTCCACTCCCTGGTGGGGGCTTACGCCATCGCCTGCGGTGGTCCCGTGGATCCACCACCAGACTGTTACAGTAGGATCCGGCCATGGATCCTGCCAAGGTACTGTTACCCAGCCTGGCGGATCTGATGACCGTTGTTGCTCGCCAGTCACAGCAACTCGGCCAACAGGCGCAGCAACTTACCCAGCTATCCACCATGTTGCAGCAACTCGTTACCGTCCAGCAGCAGCAACCTCCGCCAGCTCCAGCCGTTGTTCCAGCTCCTACGGTTCCTGTGACTCTGAGAGGGCCCAAGCTTCGGCTGTCGCTCCCATCTAAATTCGACGGAGACCCGAAACTCTGCAGGGGGTTCATCACCCAATGCTCTATGCATGTGGAGCTGATGGCTGATCAGTTCCTGTCTAAACGTGCGAAGGTGGCTTTCGTCATCAGCCTCCTCGCCGGGAAGGCTTTGCCATGGGCTCCACCCCTATGGGACAGAAACGACCCTGTGACTGCGGATCTACAGTCGTTCCTCAGTGAGTTCCACAGTGTGTTCGAGGAACAAGCCCGTGCATCCTCCGCTGAGACAGCCCTCCTAAACCTACGCCAGGGGGACCTGTCTGTAGGAGACTACGCGGTACAATTCCGTACTCTGGCCTCTGAACTATCTTGGAACGAGGCCGCTCTGTGTTGAGGGGCTCTCAAGCCGAGTTAAGGACATCTTGGCAGCTAGAGACCTCCCGTCTTACCTCAGTGACCTGATCCGGTTAGCGATCCGCATCGACGTACGCTTTATTAAACGGGAGGAGGAGCTTCAGCAAGAGCGCCAGTCAGCCCAACCTAGCCGGTTTCCTCACCTGGCACCGGTGTTCCAGAGGCCCCCAGCGCCACAACCGCCAACACCCACCGACGAGCCCATGCAGATTGATCGGGCTCGCCTCTCTGAGCAAGAGTTGGTCCAGCGCCGGCAAAGGAACTTGTGCCTCTACTGTGGCAGCCCAGGGCATTTTCAGAGGAATTGTCCCAAGCGTCCCAAGCCTGCGGGAAACTCCCGTACCTAGGATCTGTGGGAGAGGCATTCCTAGGTGCAACCTCCTCCTCTCCACGCCTGTTAATGCCAGTGCAGGTCGTGTCAGAGACTAGTATCGCGTTCCAAGTTCCGGCGTTTCTGGACTCGGGCTCCGCCGGGAACTTCATACATCAGTCCCTAGTGAAGCAGTATCGGCTGTCGGTGGAACGCCTGGAGAAACCGCTTGTCATCTCATCCGTCAGCGGGGATCTGCTTAGCCACTGTCCCTCCATGTGGGGGCGCTGCATAAAGAAGAAGTCTCCTTCTACGTGTTGCCTCGCTCCTCGTCGGCGATCCTCCTCGGACTCCCATGGCTGCGGCTCCACTCTCCTATCCTGGACTGGTCGACTGGAGAGGTGATTCATTGTGGTCCCAACTGTCGGGGGCGTTGTTTGGTGGCACCTCGCCCAGTGCTTTCCTGCTCTCGTGCAACCCTTCAGGAGCCGTTGCCCGGGCTGCCGCCCGAATATCTGGAGTACGCCGATGTGTTCTCTGAGAGACAAGCTGAGAGTCTTCCTCCGCATCGTCCATACGATTGCCCAATCGACTTAGTGGCGGGTACCAGTCCTCCCCGGGGCCGAGTCTACCCACTGTCGGTGCCTGAGACCCAAGCCATGTCCAAGTACATCCAGGAGAATCTCCGGAAGGGGTTCCTCCAAAAGTCCTCATCTCCCGCTGGCGCGGGGTTCTTTTTCATGAAGAAGAAGGACGGTACCTTGCGGCCCTGCATAGATTACCGGGGCTTGAACGAGATCACGGTAAAGAACCGTTATCCATTGCCGCTGATCACTGAACTGTTTGATCGCTTGCAGGGTGCCAAGATTTTCTCCAAGTTGGATCTGAGAGGGGCCTACAACTTGGTCCGAATCCGCAAGGGCGATGAATGGAAGACGGCTTTCAACACCAGGGATGGGCACTTTGAGTACCTGGTGATGCCCTTCGGACTGTGCAATGCTCCCGCTGTCTTTCAGGAGCTAGTGAATGACGTCTTCAGGGACCTCCTCCATACCTGCGTGGTGGTCTACCTTGATGACATCCTGGTGTTCTCTCCTGACCTAGAGACCCACCGCAGCCATGTTCGTCAAGTACTGACACGTCTCCGGAAGAACCATCTGTATGCCAAGCTAGGGAAGTGCCTCTTCCATCAGACTAGCCTCCCGTTTCTGGGGTACGTCATCTCTGACCAGGGCCTACGGATGGACCCAGAAAAACTGTCTGCCGTGTTGCAGTGGCCACGCCCAGTCGGGCTGCGGGCTATCCAGCGATTCTTGGGCTTCTGCAACTACTATCGCCAATTCATCCCCCACTTCTCTACGCTGGTGGCCCCGATAGTAGCCCTCACCAAGAAACAAGCCAATCCACGCAGCTGGCCGGTCGAGGCCGAGGAGGCGTTTTCGAAGCTCAAGTCCGCCTTCTCTTTGGCCTCTATCCTTGCACGTCCGGATTCCACGAAACCCTTCACACTGGAGGTGGATGCCTCATCTGTAGGAGCCGGAGCAGTTCTTGCGCAAAAAGGGCCCACGGGTAAGACTGTAACGTGCGGCTTCTTCTCCAAGACATTCTCATCGGCCGAGAGGAATTACATGATTGGTGACCGGGAGCTACTAGCTATAAAATTGGCTCTGGAGGAGTGGCGTTATCTGCTGGAGGGCGCCCGTTTTCCCATCCGTATCTACTCAGACCATAAGAACCTCCAATATCTGCAGACGGCTCAGCGACTTAACCCACGCCAGGCTAGGTGGTCGCTCTTCTTCTCCCGGTTCGATTTTCAGATCCACTTCAGGCCAGCCGAGAAGAATGTGAGAGCTGAGGCTCTCTCCCGTGCCTCCGACGTGGTGGGTGAAGATACTTCTCCAGAACACATAATTCCTCCAGAACGTCTCATCTCGGCAGCCCCAGTGGACCTCTGGAAGGTCCCTCCTGTAAGGACTTATGTGCGTCCTGCTCTTCGCAGACGTATCTTAAAATGGGGACATTGCTCATTGGTGGCTGGCCATCCCTGCGCCCGAAGAACCTTTTGCCTGATATCCCAGTTCTATTGGTGGCCAGAGCTGGAAAAGGATGTTAAGGACTTTGTTTCGTCTTGTGACTGCTGTGCCCGCAACAAGACGCCACATCACAAGCCGGCAGGCCTACTTCAGCCACTTCCCATTCCCACTCAACCCTGGACCAACATTTCGATGGACTTCATAACTGACCTCCCTCCGTCGTCTGGCAACACCATTATTTGGGTGATTACGGATCGCTTTTCCAAAATGGCGCATTTCGTCCCGTTGCCAGGGCTGCTATCTGCCCCCCCGCCTGGCTGAGCTATTCTTCCTCCATGTGTTTCGTCTGCATGGACTCCCTCAGCAAATTGTCTCGGACCGGGGAGTCCAATTTGTCTCCAGGTTTTGGCGAGCCCTGTGCAACCAACTTCAGGTGAAGCTCGACTTCGCTTCGGCCTACCACCCGCAGACGAACGGCCAGGTGGAGAGGGTCAACCAAGTCTTGGGATGTTACCTTCGCTATTTCGTCTCGGCACATCAAGATGATTGGTCCAATTTACTGCCGTGGGCAGAGTTCTCCTACAACTCTCTTGAGTCTGAGTCCGCGGGGGCCTCCCCCTTTTACATCGTGTATGGCCTGCATACCTGCCCTCCTCTCCCTCTGGCAACCTCCTCCGAGGTCCCGGCGGTGGACGCACTGGCCCAAGATATGAAGGTCATCTGGTCCCAGACCCGCCAGTCGCTGCTCCGCGCTTCCGAGCGCATGAAGACTCAAGCGGACAGAAGAAGAATCCCCCCTCCAGTCTTCTCCCCAGGTGACAAGGTGTGGCTCTCGTCTCGTTATGTCTGCCTTATGATGCCTTCTCACAAACTGGGACCCCGTTTCCGGGGACCCTTTGAGGTCATCAGACGCATCAACCCGGTGTCATACAAACTACGGCTCCCTCCTACGATGAGAATCCACAATTCATTTCATGTCTCCTTATTGAAACCCCTGATCCTTAATCATTTTTCCCAGAAGGCTGTTCCTCCTCCATCTGTGGATGATGCACCCAATGTCTTCGAGGTCAAGGATATTCTGGGCATGAGGAGAACTAGGGGAAAGCGATACTTCCTGGTGGACTGGAAGGGGTTCGGTCCCGAAGAGAGGTCTTGGGAGCCGGAGGAGAATATCCTAAACCGCAGCCTCATCCAGAAATTTCTTCAATCCAGTAAGAGAAGGGGGCCCAAGGGGGGGGGCCCAAAGGGGGGGTACTGTCACGGACGCCCCTGCGACCACTGTCCCGGGTCGCAGGCGCGCCCGTGCTCCTGCTTCCAGCGGAGCCCCGTCCCGCACGTCGGGCTCGGGGTCCGCTCGTATCCCGGCCTCTGTCGGCGTTCCCTTACCCGGCCGCGCTCCTGCTCTGTCTGTTCCCGTCTCCCAGACCATGGCTCCGCCCATAGGGGCGCGCGCCGGCAGATTGAATTTAAAGGGGCAGTGCGCCGGTAATTGGTCATTGCCGGGTACTGCTCCTATTTAGTCCGGTCCCTTCCTGGCGGTCCTCGCCGGATCCTTTGTGTATGTTCCTTAGGAGAAAGCTGTCTAGAGAGTTTCTGTTTGCCTTACCATGTACCGACCGTCTGTCTACGTTTACCGACCACGAACCAGAACCGCCTGTCCTGACCTCCTGCGTGTCTACCGTCTATGAACCTGAGCCGCCTGCCCTGACCACCTGCCTGTCCCCGACTACGAGCCTGCCTGCCGTTCCTGTACCTCGTACCCTTGGCCGCCACCGCAGGCAAGCCCCGCCAGTGGTAGTGACCTGGTGGACTCCCGCTGCAGCAAGACCATCCCGCTTTGCGGCGGGCTCTGGTGAATACCGGGACCCACTTAGATTCCACTCCCTGGTGGGGGCTTACGCCATCGCCTGCGGTGGTCCAGTGGATCCACCACCAGACTTGTACATAATGTCAGTGGTTAGACCCGTGGTCTGAACCTTTGTCAGACCACAGGAGAAGTTGAAGGGGAAGACTTAACTCTTTGAAGCTTGGGTTTCTGCCAGACTGCAGCTGGTAAGGCCTATAGCCCTATTGACTGCTCATGGATTCCTGCACAGAGGCTAAAGAATTATATATAGAGAGAGTTGCTGCTTAGCTGAGCACAGAGGATCTCTTGGACAGATACACCAGGGTATTTTCATGAGCCACAGGGTAAAAGTTTGTCCCGTGCCTGGTCTGTGAAACAGATGATGTCCAGATTGTTGCCTCTGGCCTGACCCATCTAGATTTGGGAACTATTAGGGCATGTCGGTTTTCACCCGGTTTTACAGACGGTTTTCAGTTTTGAAAGCCGTCTGTAAATCGGGTGTCAACCTTTAACACGGACTTGGATGGAAAATTCATGTCGCAGTCCCCACTGCAAGGATTTTGTGCCGGATAGTTTTTCAGACAGCCGGTGGTCCAAAAACATTGAACATGTTAAGTCTTCAGCCCGGTTTTCAAGACTGAATCCGAATAAGGGATGGATGGTGTCCAGATTGTTTCCTCTGGCCTGGCCCATCAGCATTTAATCTCTTGGGGTTGCTCCACTATTTACCTTGTAGTCAAAGCTGGAAGTTTCTACAGGATGTCAGTTCTTCTGGGGTGTAATACTCCTTTCAGTACCAAGCAGGGGCGTCGCTGGGCAGTATTATTCGGGGCTCGTGCCCCGGATGTATTGCCTGCTCCCCCGAATCTTTCCTTCCCTGGCCGGCCCTCATTCCCTATAGCAGTGCGGCGCTGCATTGTTGTTCATGCGGCGCGGGCGACAACTATATGTACTGTTTCTCTTGCTGCTCCGCCGGCGGGGCTCCGTGCAGGCTGCTGTGCAGGGTCCGGAGCTGAGCAGCTTATCTGTCTGAGCTGCCGGCAGCTTCCTGTAGAAGAGGAGAAGGAGGAGGAGCCAAGCTGCAGTGAGCTCTGAGTGTCGGCTCCACCTCCTGCAGTCAGTGAATGCCCGCCGAGCCCAGCACAGCAGCCGGCAGATACTCAAGGTATTAACTGTTTACAGGCTGGAGAAAAGTTCTGATTAACATGTCGGGGGAGGGGGGGGGCAATATAATTTAATTGCAGAGTAACTGTCAGCTCTGTGGGTCATCCTGACCCACAGAGCTGACAGTCTACAGTTATACTGATCAGCTCAATCATGGGTCAGCAGTGTATATCTGACCCATAGAGCTGATCAGTATAACTGTAGCTATAAACAGCTTCCTGAGGGGCAGTATATACAGCTACCTAAGGGGCAGTATATACAGCTTCCTGAGGGGCAGTATATACTGCTACCTAAGGGGAAGTATATACAGCTTCATGAAGGGCAGTATATACAGCTTTCTATATACAGCTACCTGTGTGGGGCAGTATATACAGCGTCCTGAGGTGCAGTATATACAGCTTCCTGAGGGGCAGTATATACAGCTACCTGAGGGGCAGTATATACAGCTACCTGGGTGGGGCAGTATATACAACTTCCTGAGGGGCAGTATATACAGCTTCCTGAGGGGCAGTATATACAGCTTCCTATATACCGCTACCTGGGAGGGGCAGTATATACAGCTACCTGGGAGGGGCAGTATATACAGCTACCTGAGGGGCAGTATATACAGCTACCTGGGAGGGGCAGTATATACAGCTACCTGGGAGGGGCAGTATATACAGCTACCTAGGTGGGGCAGTATATACAGCTACCTGGGAGGGGCAGTATATACAGCTACCTGGGTGGGGCAGTATATACAGCTACCTGAGGTGCAATAGATACAGCTTCCTGAGGGGCAGGGATATACAGCTTCCTGAGGGGCAGTGATATACAGCTTCCTGAGGGGCAGTATATACAGCTTCTTGAGGGGCAGTATATACAGCTTCCTGAGGGGAGGTATATACAGCTTCCTTAGGGGAGGTATATACAGCTTCCTGAGGGGAGGTATATACAGCTTCCTTAGGGGAGGTATATACAGCTTCCTGAGGGGCATTGATATACAGCTTCCTGAGGGGCAGTGTATACAGCTGGCTACCTTAATATGGAGGGACATGATCTACACTATAATCACTTATATGTCTGCAGAGCCGGTGTACATATGGTAGACACTATGTGGTGCTCGCGTGTGGTCATAGTCTGGCAGTATTATTTAAGGATTAGGAATTGATGGTCTTGTTATTTATGGTATTGTTATAGTAACAGTATGACGGAAATATATGTGGTATATCTACACCATGTATGGGTGTATTATCTGTTAGTCGTATTTTTTAGAGGTATTACACTATTATCAGGGGCGTAACTACCGGGGTAGCAGGGGTAGCAGTTGCTCCGGGGTCTGTGCGCTCAGGGGGGCCCGCGTCCGGGGCAGCTGCTACTGCATCCGCTACCCTGGTAATGCCGCTCCTGGGCCCGCCGGCAGTGAACATACTAGTTCACTGCGGTGGGCAGGGAGCTGAGGGGCCCGGCGCATGCTACCTCTGAACGCTCGGACCGGAGGCAGCGCTACAGGGAGGTAGCAGAGCGGAGCCTGTATACCCCTAAGCCTGCCTGTATACTCCTAAGCCTACCTATACACGCCCTAAGCCTGCCTATACACCCCCTAAGCCTGCCTATACACCCCCTAGCCTGCCTATACACCCCCTAAGCCTGCCTATACACCCCCTAAGCCTGCCTGTATACCCCTAAGCCTCCCTATACACCCCCTAAGCCTGCCTATACACCCCCCAGCCTGCCTATACATCCTCTAGCCTGCCTATACACCCTCTAGCCTGCCTATACACCCCCTAAGCCTGCCTGTATACCCCTAAGCCTGCCTGTATACCCCTAAGCCTGCCTATACACCCCCTAAGCCTGCCTATACACCCCCTAGCTGGCATTTTCCCCCCTAAGCCTCCCTGTTTTTACCACCTAAGCCTCCCTATACACACCAAATTTCCTCCCCTGTTTCCCCCCTAAGCCCCCCCTATAACCCCCCCTAAGCCTTCCTGTATCCCCCTAAGCCTCCCTAACACCCTTAAGCCTGCCTGTTTCCCCCTTAAGTCCCCCCTAAAAACCCCTAACCCTCCCGGGTATACCCCTAAGCCTGCCTGTTTCCCCCCCAACCCTTTCCCTATAACCCCCTTTAAGCTCCCGGGATACCCCTAACCCTTTCCCTTTTTCCCCCCCCCCAAAGCCTGCCTTTAACCCCCATAGCCTGCCTATACCCCCCCCAACCTCCCTGTATACCCCAAAAGCCTGCCTTTTATACCCCTTTAAGCCTGCCATTTCCCATCTAAGCCTGCCTTTATCCCCCCCAAGCTTCCCTTTTTGGGACCCCTCCAGCTTGCCTTTAGACCCCCCAAAGCTTCCCTAGTTTGCCTCCCAGCTTCCCTACATAGCCCCCCAGCCTCCCTAGATACCCCCCCCCAGCCTCCCTAGATAGCCCCCCCCCGGCCCTGCCTGATAGCCCCCCAGCCTCCCTGGGATACCCCCCCCACCCTTCCCCTAGTTACCCCCCCCAGCCTGGACGGGAAAAACCCTATGGGCTTACCGTGAACCCTTTTCCCTATAAAAGCCCCCTATAGCCCCAAAAGCTTGCCTCCCAATTTTTAACCCCCCGGAAGCCTGGTCAATTTAGGGGGCCCCCTTTAGCTCCCCAAAAACCCCTTTACCTATATGGCCCATTAGCCCCCCTTTAACCCCTGTCTCCCGTTTTTGCTCCCCCCTAGTACCAAAAACCTTGCCTCCCTAAAGGGAAAACCCAATATACCCAGGGGGGCAGGTGTGGAAAAAATCAGGGTTTCTAAGATATTTGTGTTTAATCTGCAGGGACAAGTGGCGGGAGCAGGGCATCGTGGCGGTCTGGAAAAGGATGCAGAACAAAAGGGGGGAAATTTAAGACTTTTTCAGAGAAAGTTTACCTTTTGGGGTCACAAGATGTAAATACCCCCTGTAATCACTTTTTATGTTACAGAGCCTGTGTTTCACTGGTTTTCTACCAAATATATGGTCCCCTTTTTGGGGGTTATATTTTCAGCTGCAGAGGCCCGTTTTTACAATGGGGTCTTCCACTATATGGTCACTGTATGGTGGTTAATACAGTCTGGGAGGACCTGGGGTTTTCACTGGGGGCTTCCCTTTTTGGGTCACTGTATTGGTTTTAAACAGGGCTGCAGAGCCTGTGTACATTTGTATTACCCACTATTTTGGTTTACCTATATTTGGGGGTTCTAAATTTGGGCTTTTTGTACTGATCGTAATAGTAAAAGGGGGGATTAAATTTTCCCCCAAAATTTGTGGTATGTTTGGGGTATAATCAAGTCCATATTAATAGGGTTATTGGGAAATATTGGTTTTTTGGGTTTGTGGATTTGTTTGGGGAGCAGTTTTGGGTTGGTGATATGTATGGAGAGGTTTTCAAACCCTTTTATTTTCTTCATTTTGTAACAACATTTTTTGGTACATGGGGCCCCTGGTCAGGGAGGTGGGGAGGGGGGGGGGGCGGGTGCCCCATCAAAAAGTTTGCTTTTTGGGGAATGGCCTTTTTTTAGTTATGCCCTGACTATTTTTACAGAAATGAGTGGTTTTTTAAAAGGGGAATTTTGTCCGTGTGACTTCTTTTACGTAAAATGGCTGGGGAAGATGGGGCCCGGTTGGGATTGAAATTTTTCAGAAAATTTTGACAATTTGGGGGACTTTTTTTAAACTGTTAAAAAAACATATAGCAGCTCACGGTTTGGTATGAAAAAAACTGTGTGACTCCAAACCCCACTGAGCAAAATGTAAACTAGAGGGACGGGCCCCGGATGTTTTTGGAAACCCCAGCAACGCCCCTGGGGACCCAAGGGCTGAATTTCCAAAAAAAAGGGGGACGAAACTAATTTAAAAAAGGGAAAGCTGCTGGCTGCTAGCTGCAAAATCGGGTGAGAAAGGATGTAGCTTTAAAGGGGAAAAGGGAAATTTTGTACAACTCTTCCGGTAAATTTAAAAAAGGGCCCATTTTTGTTTTCCAAAACTATTAAACCCCTTGTTGCCCTTCCGGGTTCACCCGCACAAATCATGGGGGCCTCCCACAAAAACCGAGGGCAGCGGAGAGGACCACTTAAACCCTACCCCCGGAGGGGGGCGCCCCAAGGGGGGCGATAACATTTTCGTCAAGGGTGCGGGCAAACCCCCCACTGTGCTGAGGCCTGGGGGAAACCCGGTGAGGTTTTGGCGGAGTGGCGCCAAACCCTGCCAAGTGGAGAGAGGGCAATTAAAAACTCCAAAAAATTTGGGGCTCGCAAGAGAACTAAGAGTGACTTTTGATCACTATATTTACTATTTTGCCATGGGCAAACTTAAAACCTATCAGTTCTATCTAAAAAACACTAAAACGTAATTTTTTATATCTAACTTTTAAACCCTTATACACACTTTTTAAAAAAACCTGACCAAATCCTCATTTTTTAAACCCTTCTTCTAAAGAGGGAAAAAATCCCTTTCTATCTCAAGTCTGGGGGGAACCCCCCCTTTTAAAAGGGAAGCCTTATTCTATAAAAAATACTATTTCAGTAAGGGACCCCAACCCAACTACTTGGGAAAGTCGTCCCAAATCTCATAGACACAAAAAACAAATAACCCCCCTTGTGACACCCTGCAGCAGGTGCCCTTTGTAGCAGAGGTGAGAGATCAAAATTTAAAAAGTCTCCGACCGCAAATTGTTTCGCAGCAAACTGGCTTTATCAAGGTTAGGGGTTCCGATAACATGTGGTTAAGCTCACTTCCTTTTATATCATGTTAGGTAAACACCCATACGGGTGCTCCCCAATTGCTATCGGAAAATAAAAAAAACCCACTCCCCTTCGGCGTGCACCTCATAACAGTCCTGCTAAAGCTGCCACATGCCTGAGCCAAAAAACTTCAGTCAAATTTCCCATCTCCATAACAGGTTTTGCGCCCATCTTACCTTTCTCCCCGTCCCAATGCACTCACCAAAAAACACCTCAGCCCTGCTGTGATGGGGTTCCACTCACTTTTCTATATTATTGCAACTGCGTGCCTCATAGAAAGAACTAAGCAGACTAGGGATCACATTACACAGACATGCCCTCTTGTCAATTCCCATAAGCCCCTTTTCTTCAATATCTAATTGCATATTTATTAAATATAAACTCCACTGTCAATAGACCACTGTCATATTATCTTCCCATTAAAATCTTTTTGTAGTAATATGCATTTCATTCCAAAAGAGCTGCAGACCCCATTAAATACATTTCCATGATTTTTTGCCAAGAATATTCATAAAATACTTTTTCTTTTACATGTAATATTCAACTCATTTAAAATCTGTAGGCCTAGGCAAGGGGAAAGTGGATTCTTGATAGCTTTTGGTGAGCACCTGTATGGGGGGTTTTCCCAACAGATATAAAAGGAATGAGCTTAGACCCCGTGACGGGTTAAGCCCTTTATAAAGCCGGGTTTGCTGGCGAAACATTCGGCAGGTCGGCAGACGTTTTAAATTTGGGTTTTCCCCACCTTGTCTAAAAGTGTCACCTGCTGAGAGGTGTCAAAGGGGGCCCCCATTTGTTCTGTGTCTATGAATTTGGGACACTGCCCGAGTTGGCTTGGGATCCCTTACTGAAGCTGTTTCTTTGCTAAATATAAGGGTTCCCCTTAATAGGGGGGGGTTCCCCCAGACTTGATGATGAAAAAGGGAGTTTTTCCCCCCTTTCAGAAACAAGGGGTTTAAAAGATGAGGATAGAGATCAGGTTTTTAAATGTGTGAAAAGAGGTTAAGGTTAGATATAAAAAAAGTTACGTTTTAGTGTTTAATAGATAGAGAATGATGGTTTAAGTTTGCCTATGGCAAAATAGTAAATAAAGTGTGAGAGAGGGCACAGTGCTCGCCACTACCACTCACATCCTCCGTGGCCCGCCACAGAAGTGTATTGTTTTAAATTATAGTTAGTACAGGAAGTTCCCGAGATACAAACAAGATTGGTTCTGTAGGTCTGATCTTAATTTGAATTTGTATGTAAATTGCATATGACAGGTAAGACTTTTTTGGTTTTGGATTACACCCCTGTTGAATTACTTTTTGCTGTCTGTGCCCATGTTCAGAAGCCTACAAATCACTTTCTGCCCTTTTCTGTCCCTCAAGAAAATTAAATTGGTACCGTACATCCTAGTTATGTGAGTAGAAGGATTTTCATTCCTGTATAAGGATTCCTCGGCACATTTCGTTTTGAGTTCATGAAAATGATATAATTAATTTACTACAAAAATGTTGATTAACAGGTATAGTAACTCTCCATGGTGCAACAATCATGTGACAGAATCGTAAATCCAAATATATGTGCAACGTTTTGGCCCTGGAGGAAGAGAGTGTGGTGGCAGATGTTCAAGCAGCAGCAGCTAAACCAGCATGGGAGAGTCAAGGTGCCTGAGGCTTAAAAGGAACCAATTAAATTGAACATGCTATATGATCTGTGGGCAGCATGATATAGACCAGGAGCTGAGCAGACTGATATATTGTTCTGTGTGGAAAGATTCAGCATAACTTGGAGTTTATACATTTAACTTACTGCCTTTCTGAGTTAAGGAGTCCAGTGGGTGGTCTTAGTGACTGACAGACATCTGTGTATGCACACATATGCAATAAAAGGCTGCCCAATCACTGTAAAACCCCCTATTACCCCTTTAAACCCCAGAAAATCAGAAAATTTAAAAGGGGGTTGTTCACTAATCTTTTTATCTTCCCTCAGTCCGTTTTTCTTTTTTCTTTTTAAAATTTTAGGGGGTTTACGACTTCTAGTTTGCAGTAACAAGCTGCAAAAAACCCAGGTCTGAAGCTAAGCGCCCAGATGGCAGCCTACAGGAAGATAAAAACAGGTCTGAGCTATGCAACCTGGGGAAAGCTGATGCGCCCATCAAGAGGGGATTCTAGAAAAGGTGGGACACTGAAATGGCACATATTGCAAATTTAATTGTTTTTGCAAATCTTTAAACCTAAAAGTATCCTTGGGGAGACAGCCCCTTTAAATGAATAACAAATTCTGAATATTTCCCCACAAAACTTATGCCTAACAATAGCCTCCATTCTATGTAGGAGTCAGGTGTAAGTTGAATGTTTGTAACTCGGGGACTGCCTGTAGAAACTCATAAAATGTATAGTATATCTGAATCGAACTTTGATTGGCAGCATCTGTTAAATTTAACGGTTGTAAATATTTATGTATTTATCTGTAGATTCCCCAAAAATTTTGGCAGAGATTTAGGGTATGTGCACACAGCGCATTTTCAGGGCATACTTCGGGGCATAATTGCGCTGTAATGCGCCCGAAGTATGCCCCGAAAATAAGGTAAAATCATAGCTCTCGTGATTCTCGATTTTCCAAAAATTTTTCCCTGAAAAAAGTGAAGGGGAGCACTGTTGAAAATTAACCGCGAGCAGGTGTTAGGGGTTGCACCAAGTAGATGCTGCTATATGCCATGTGAACATACCCTTAGGGGGACATGTATGAAAACTTTCTAGGTGTAAGACTTTCCTTGTTCCCCACTTCAACCAATCAGAGCTCCACTTTAATTTTTTCAGAGCGCTATATGAAATAAAAGTTCGGGCGGGTTTGCTAGGGAAAAAGGGAAATCTTAGTTAGACAGTTTTCATACATGAGGCCCTTAGAATTTAAGTTACTATTGGAATGTCAGAATAGTCTTCGTTTCTATAACTGTAAAAAATCTGTTTCCTTTAAGTGTAATAAACACAAAATTGCAAATATGATGTTATCCAGTTTCATTATCTGGAGAATTTAAGACTGCAGCTAGACTTTATTTAAGACCATAGTTTAATCAGGTGCCACATTCCAGCAACACAGCCTACATCATTTCATAACAATCCAGGCAGCATTCCAGTGATCATCATTACTCTCGGTAAAAAAATAAAAAACATTATTATTATTTAAATTTCTTTTTGTAGGTTTAAATGCCCTTTTTTGATGTTGAGGGCTTTATAGCATTGTTATATCTTTTTGTGTTTTGCCAAATCACATGTATGCCAAATAAAGTCTACAAAATGCATATTTTTTAAAAAAACAAGCAAAAAAATTTTGTAGGCCTATGGCATTAAAGGGGTTGTTCACTGCAAAGATTAGCTTTTAAATGTGGGGAACATAAAAAAAGTTTTTCAAAAAACTTAGTCTTTTGATTTTCCTTGGAAAGGAGTATTTTTTCTGCTCTGATTTAAAACAATTTTTTTCTTGGTAGCAGCCTTCCCTCCCTTCCTGATTAGACATAGACCAGGAAGTAACTTCACCAGAATAGAAAACAGCTTGAAAACAGAGTGTGTTATTTCTAACAAATAAGGGAGATTAATTACACTATAGATTACATCTCCTGCAGCTATGTCAGTGTAATTAAAAGAGCTGGGAATACTGAATTGATATGCTAATCATGTAGGGAAACTACAGTCTAATCGGGGAAGTTGAGGAAATGTAAAGGGAATGCATGTGGCTCTGTGAAACAGCATGGTGAGACAACCCCTTTAAGGGCCTTTTTATCGGTATTAAGTGGCTATGTTATAGGACATATAATATGCTTATAGTTTCATTTATTATAAAAGGTGTACATTTTGTTACTTACAATCACAGACCTCTCCATTATTTGTAGGTGGGAAAACTTGCAAAATCGCCAGTGTATCAAATACTTATTTTAACCCAATGTATATGATGTTGCCACACTTATATATAGATATGTTATTGCCATGTTGACGAGCCTTTGAAGTGAACCAAAAAAAGATAAAGCTCCACAATGTACTTGTCTGAGTCTTGCTAGGCAAAAGCACTGTGGGTACACGACATTTCCTCCCATGTCCTTCTTCAATACTTGTATTCATTGATTTTCCAGCTCAAGTATTTCCTTCCATTTGTTTAATATTACATATCAATATGAGGAGGAATATATACAATACTTGTATTGTATAATATTCTTAAATCAACCATGATCAAGTTCTTCCCCTGTTTGTGTAGGTTTCCTCTGAGTATTCCAGTTTCTCCCCCATTCCAAAACCATACTGATAGGTTAATCTGTAATTTAGATTGTGAGCCCTAATGCCCTAAACTGGGACCAATGTGAATGATGATGATCTCTATATAATATTGTGGAATATAATGGCGCTATATCAATTAATCAAATAGATAAATGTAATTAATATATTAATAATTGTAAATCATGGAATGTATATGAAATTTAAGATGAGGAGTAATGGATGGAATTTGAGAGCACCATTTATTTTATGGATGATGATTAGAGATGGGCGAATTTCTCAAAAATTCGGTTCGGTCACTGCGACTTATTTCCCGACAAAAATAAATTCGGTCCAAATTACTTCGGGACGAATCGCGTTAAAAAACAGCTATTTTCAGGCTGCACAGAGCCTGAAGGGTGCTGTAGAACGTTGTGCCACAGAGTGGCACAATGACACAGTGTGGAGGCCACGGCAGCAGCAGCATGAGATCAGAGAGTGGTACAATGACATTTTTTTTTTTTTTTTTTTGGGGGTGGCAAAACAGTTTGTAGGCCACAGGGGTGGCCAAAAGACTGGGGGGGGAGTGGGGGGTGATGGGGGGCCAGGGGCAGGAGGTCAGGGCAGTGGCCCCAAATTTAATTTTGGAGGTGGAAAAAAAAAAGGGTAAGCACAGAGTGGCATAAGGACAAGGGCTAGAGGTACGGGGCAGCCCGCATGAGGTAGGCAGTGGCACAATTTAAAAATTTTGGGGTGGGGAAAAAAAAAGGAAGAGACCCCAGAGTGGACAATGAACCAAAAATTTTGGAGGGCACGGCCCGCAGCGCATGAGGGGCAGCAGTGGGGAAATGGGAAATTTGGGGTGGGAAAAAAAGGAGTAGGCCACAAAAATGGCCCCAAGGAAACCGTTTTGGGGGGTCAAAGGCAGCAGCGCATGAGGTCAGACAGTGGCACAATGGGAAATTTGGAGGGGGGCAAAACAGTAGTAGGGCAAAAGGGGGTGGCCAAAAGACAAAGAGTGGAGGTGACGGCCCGCAGCAGCTTTAGGTCAGAAAGTTGCACAAAAGGGCCCTTCTGGAGGTGGCAAAAAAAGGGTAGGGGCCCCAAAGTGGGCCAATGAACAGTGTGCAGGTCACGGCGGCAGCAGCATTAGGTCCGACCTTTGGGCCCAAAGAAAGGAAAGGGGTCACGGGGGCAACAGCAAAGGGTCGGCAGTGGCACAATGACCCTTCTTTGGGGGGTTGGGGAAAAAAAAGGGCAGGCCCCGGTTGGGAAAAATGACACAGGGGGTGGAGGGACCGGGGAGCGAAAGAGGTAGACAGTGGCACAATGAAATTTGGGGTTGGGAAAACAGTAGTAGGCCACAGAGTGGCACAATTTACAAAGATGGAGGTGGGGGAAGCAGATGAGGTCAAAAGTTGGGACACTGAAAATTCTGGAGGTGGAAAAAGGGTAAGGGCCCCAAAAGTGGCACAATGAAAAGGGGTGGAGGGGAAAAGGCCCCGCCCGCCATTTTGGGGAGGGGGGTGGGACAATTTACTTTTGGGGGGGGGTGGGGAAAACGGGGGGAGGGCCCCAAAAAAATGGCACAAAGACAAGGGTGGAGGGGGACCGGGTGCCCCAGCATGAGGTCGGCAGTGGCACAATGACATTCTGGAGGGGCAAAACAGTAGTTTGGGCCCCATGGTGGGGACAATGACAAAAAGTGGGTTGGGCGGAAACAGCGCATGAGGTTTAAAAGTTTTCCAAAAGACCTTTTGGAGGTGGCAAAAAAAGGAGTAGGCCACAAAGTGGGCCCTTTACACAGTGTGGAGGTACGGCAAACAGCAGCATGAGGTTAGGGCAGTGGCACCAAAGACATTCTGGAGGGGGGGAAAACAGTGGAAGGGGCCC
>JAODAL010059652.1:0-21355 GCA_025379985.1 Phyllomedusa bahiana
TATAAAATGAAGGGGCCCCTAAATAACCTATTTCAACCAAATGGGCTCTATATATCTAGCTACTTGCTAAAGGGACCATATATATTAAGCTGTCTACTGGGGGGCCAAATGTAACTTGTTATCTACTAGAGGACTCTATATTCAAAGCTACTTGATGGGGCTCAATATACCTACCTACCAACTGAAGAGCATTATATACCTCGTTACCTACTGGGAGGAGCTATTTATGTAGCTACCTACTTGAGGGTCCTATATATCTAGCTACCTACTGAAGGAACCTATGTACCTGGCTAACTACTGGTAACCCCCTATATATCTAACTAGTTACTGAAGTGGCCCTATGTAGCTAGCTACCTACTGGGGGGCCCTATATACCTAGCTATCTACTGAAGGGGCCCTAAATACCTAGCTACCAACTGGTGGGCTCTATATACCTAGCTACATATTAAGCTGTCTACTGAGGAGCCCAATGTACCTCACTACCTACTAGGGGACCCTATATATGTAGCTACTTGATGGGACTCAATATACCTACCTACCTACTGAAGAGCACTATATACCTCATTACCTACTGGGAGGAGCTATTTATGTAGCTACCTACTTGAGGGTCCTATAGATCTAGCTACCTACTGAAGGAGCCTATATACCTACCTACTAGGGTGCCTATATACTTACCTACTGAGAGCTGTATAACTACCTACTTACCGGGGGACCTATCTGTCTACCGATCTACTTGGGGTTATATACCTATCTACCTATTGGGGGGTCCCTATATACCTAGTTACCTGATGAAGGGACCCTATATATCTAGCTATCTACGGGGGCAACCTGCTTATACCTAGCTACCTGCTGGGGTTGGATCAGAGTCAATCAGACTTTCATACCTGTATCCAATCTGTGGCTGAGGCGGAGTATTTATACCTATCTGCTACCTCCCCAGTTGACTGTGATTACTCCTTGTATCCTGGCTTTTTTCCCTTTGTGCTCCTCGTGTTTAGAGAGTATTTTCTGGTTCATGACTCTGCCTTGTTTTTCACTGATTCTTTTGCTCCTCGATTTTGGTCACTATTAACTCACCTGTTATTTGACTTCGGCTAGCCTATGTATGTTTATTCTCTGTTTTGTCCTGATTTCTCTTCTTTTTCTATCTGTCTCCCACATTTGCATTTGTCTGATTACACCTTTAGGCCTCGTTCACACGGCTTATTTCAGAACGTATTTACAACGGATTTCCGATGTAAATACGTTCTGAAATCAGTTGAAAATCAGTTGCACATAAGTGCCACTAAGTGTGGCACGTATTTGTAACTGATTTCCCGACGGATTCACCATCTACAATCATTGTAGGTGGTGAATCCGTCCGGAAAGAATTGACATGTCAATTGTTTTTCCGTCCGGATTGCCGTCGTCAATCCGCGGCGGCAATCCGGAACGGAGTTTTGATGCGTCCGTGTGAACGACGCGCCGTATTTTCTATTGAAATCAATAGAAATAGGCTGTGACTTATTTCGGACGGATTTGCCGACGGATTTTTCCGTCGGCAAATCCGTCCGAAATAAGCCGTGTGAACGAGGCCTTATGGTAAGGGAACCTGGTTCTCTAGCAGCAAAGTCCATTCCGATTTTCGGTGGACTCTGGTGAAAACCTAAAGAGACACATTACTTCCCAGAGGGTGTCTGATTGAAGACAGCAGTTTAGAATGGGTACTGGTTGTTCTGTCTTCTTTTTGTCTGTTTAAGGAATTAATTGTCTGGCTATTGCACTCTGGTGAATGGCTTCACACCAATACAAAAGAGTAAAGTGTGGAGGGAACGGCTATGGCAAAGGGATAACCTCTTACAGACTCATTGTGAACAGGCTATATTCTCTGTGGTCACCCTGGCCTAGCTTCATCTGGAGGAGGGTTTAACTCGGAAGCCCCTCTTACAAGTTACCATATAAAACTGGTAAATACAGGTGCAATCGAGTACCCAGGCACCTCTATGGCTCCACACTGTTGTAGAGACCATTGATAAAAATAATTCCTTTTTTCGTTTGAGGCTAAGCTCGACTAAATGAAGTCCCGTCACATCTGTTTAACCACTTCATGACAGGGTCATTTATTTTTATCTTTTTAGTATAATGCTATAATATTTTCTCACTCTTGGTTATTAAAAATAGTTTTGCCCTTTTCCCTTGATATACAGCATCTCACAAAAGTGAGTACACCCCTCACATTTTTGGAAATATCTTTTCAAGGGACAACACTGAAGATATGAAAATTTTACACAGTATAAAGTAGTCTTTGTACAGCTTACATAACATTGGAAATTTGGTCTGTCCTCAGGAAAACTCAATACACAGCCATCAATGTATAAACCACTGGCAACAAAAGTGAGTACACCCCTAAGTGAAAATGGATAAATTGTACCAAAAGTGTCAATATTTTGTGTAGCCACTATTATGTTTCAGCTCTGCCTTAACTCTCATGGGCATGGAGTTCACTAGAGCTTCACTGGAATCTTCTTCCACATCTCCATGATCACATAATGGATTATAGAGACCTTGTGCTCCTCCACCCTCCATTTCAGGATGCCCCACAGATGCCTAATAGAGTTTAGGTCTGTAGACATACTTGGTCAGTCTGGCATCTTTACCTTCATCTTCTTTAGTAAGGCATCTTGGAGATGTTTTTGGGGTCGTTATAATGTTGGAATACTGTCCTGCAGCCCAGTTTCCGAAGGGAGAGGCTCATTCTCTGCTTCAGTATGTCACAGTACATGTTGGCATTCATGGTTCCCTCAATGAACTGTAGCTCCCTACAGCTGGCAGCACTGAAACAGCCCCAAACCCCAAACCATGACACTCCCACCACCACTCCCACTTGACTGTAGGCAAGACACACTTGTCTTTGTACTCCTCACCTGGTGGCCACCAAACAAGCTTGACACCATGTGAACGAAATAAGTTTTAACATGGTTACAGTAATTTATGTCCTTAAGCTGCTTGTCTTCAGCAAACTGTTTGTGGGCTTTCTTGTACTTCAGCTTTAGTAGAGACTTCCTTCTAGAACGACAGCCATGCAGACAAATTGGATGCTGAAGTTTTGGCCCTTTAACCTTTGCAGCAATACTGGCAGCACTCATACATCTATTTTGGCAGGATTGCTAAGGATTGCTTTTTATTTTCAAGGTCTTGAAAAAACAAGTCACTTTGCAATATGTGTCCATTAACAGTGTCCTACCGATTCCAAGATATTCCCTCTTGTATGGGCTACATCAGCTCCTCAGGTTGCCAACGCAACAGACCTGTTTGATCTCTCCTGATAGCCTGCCAGCGCTTGTCACGATAGCTACAGACCTGGTGTCCTCAGCAGCTCATCACTGCAGGCCAGTATAAGCCAGTAAAGCCAGTAAACACCCCTGAATTCAAAAATGAAACTGAGAAAACAGAACTAAGGTAAGAGAAAACCCCTTTAAGCAGCCACTGAGGAAAGCTGGCAGGGGTGGAGCTGGAGACTATGTACACAGTTACAAGGAAGAGACTATCAGCTCTGCAGGGATTGCTGTGTTCTAGCTTTTGATTCAAGTAGTTTCAGTTGTGAGCAACATTTGAAGGGGAACCCCTATATACAGGGGCGTAACTAGAGAAGCCAGGGCCCCAGAGCAAACTTTTGGATGGGACCCCCTACCCCACCCTCCCGCCCACCTCCCTGACCCCGACCATGTACCAGGACATGCTGTTAGATAATGTAGATAATACAAGGAGCAAATACCTCACCATACATATCACTATCATACTGCTACCAAACAAATCCCACTATACCAAGACCAACATTACCAATAACTCTACTACATAAGGACCTAATTATACCGCCAGATCATGATCACAAATTACCACCATAGTGACTGAATAATACTCCTACACTATTACTGATCAGTACATAAAGACCAATAGTACCGCCATATGGTGACCATATAGTGGTATATACTAGTGTACACAGGCTCTGCAGACTGTATATAACCACCATACAGTGACCATATAGTGGTAGACACCAGTGTACACAGGCTCTGCAGACTGTATATAACCACCATACAGTGACCATATAGTGGTAGACACCAGTGTACACAGGATCTGCAGACTGTATATAGCCACCATACAGTGACCATATAGTGGTAGACACCAGTGTACACAGGCTCTGCAGACTGTATATTACCACCATACAGTGACCATATAGTGGTATATACCAGTGTACACAGGCTCTGTAGACATATGTGGTTAAAGTGTAGTTACATCTTATGACTCACAGGTGACGGTTCTCAGACGAGTCGTTGACTTTCTCCTTTGTTCTGCATCCGGTCCAGACCGCCATCATGATGACATCTCCCGACCATTTGTTCCTGCAGATTTAAACACAAATATCTTAGAATCCTGACTTTTCCAGCACCTGCCCCCCTGGCGATATGGGGTGCATTTAGGCAGGCAGGGTTTTGATAGGCTATATGGGGCCCCACATAGGCAAGGTTTAGGTAGCCAATAGAGTGCCCATATAGGCAGGCAGGGTTTAGGTAGCTATAGGGAGCCATACAGGTAGACAGGGGTTAGGTGGGCTATAGGGGCCATATAGGTAGGGTTTAGGTAGCTAAAGGGGCCCCATATAAGTAGACAGGCAGGCTTCGGGGGCTATATAGGTAGGCAAGCTTTAGGGGGGTATAGGGGCTATATAGACAGACAGGCTTCACGGTAGCTATAGGGCTATTCAGGCAGTCAGACTGACAGCTATATAGGCAGCCTTTAGGGGGCTATATAGGCAGGCTGGGGGGCTATGCAGGCAGGCTGGGGGGTATATAGGCAGGCTGGGGGACTATGCAGGCAGGCTGGGGGGTATATAGGCAGGCATGCAGGCTGAGGGGTATATAGGCAGGCAGGCAGGCAGGCTGGGGGTATCCAGGCAGGCAGGCTGGGGGTATCTAGGCAGACTAGGGGGGTATAAAGGCAGGTTGGGGGGTATAAAGGCAGCTGGGGGGTATAAAGGCAAGCTGGGGCGTATATAGGCAGGCTTAGGGGGTATACAGGCAGGCTTAGAGGGTATACAGGCAGGCTTAGAGGGTATACAGGCAGGCTTAGGGGGTATACAGGCAGGCTTAGGGGGCTTTATACAGGCAGGCTTAGGGGTATACAGGCAGGCTTAGGTGTATAAAGGCAGGCTTAGGGGGTATACAGGAAGGCTTAGAGGGTATACAGGCAGACTTATGGGGTATACAGACAGGCTTAGGGGGCTTTATACAGGCAGGCTTAGGGTATACAGGCAGGCTTAGGTGTATAAAGGCAGGTTTAGGGGGTATACAGGCAGGCTTAGGGAGTATACAGGCAGGCTTAGAGGGTATGCAGGCAGGCTTAGGAGGCTTTATACAGGGGGTATACAGGCAGGCTTAGGGGGATTTATACAGGCAGGCTTAGAGGGTATACAGGCAGGCTTAGAGGGTATATAGTCAGGCTACGAGGTTATACAGGCAGGCTTAGAGGGTATATAGGCAGGCTTAGGGGGTATACAGGCAGGCTTAGGGGGCTTTATACAGAGGGGCTTTATACAGGCAGGCTTAGGCGGCTTTATACTGGCAGGTTTAGGGGCTTATACAGGCAGGCTTAAGGGGCTTTATACAGGCAGGCTTAGGGGGGCTTTATACAGGCAGGTTTAGGGGGGGGCTTTATACAGGCAGGCTTAGAGGGGGCTTTATACAGGCAGGCTTAGGGAGGGCTTTATACAGGCAGGCTTAGGGGGGGGCTTTATATAGGCAGGCTTAGGGGGCTTTATACAGAGGGGCTTTATACAGGCAGGCTTAGGGGGGGCTTTATACAGGCAGGTTTAGGGGGCTTTTTACAGGGGGGCTTTATACAGGCAGGCTTAGGGGGCTTCATACAGGGGGGCTTTATACAGGCAGGTTTAGGGGGCTTTATACAGGCAGGCTTAGGGGGCTTTATACAGGGGGGGCTTTATACAGGCAGGCTTAGGGGACTTTATACAGGCAGGCTTAGGGGGCTTTATACAGGGGGGCTTTATACAGGCAGGCTTATACAGGCAGGCTTAGGGGCAAGTAAAATAAGAAATAGTTTACTTACCTCGGTCCACGCTCCCCCGATGCATCGCGCTGCAGCCTCTCTGCAGCCTCTGTGCTCAGCGTGGGCGGCGCGGTGATGTGACGTCACCGCGCGCGCCCACGTGATCACATAGGGCCGGCAGGGGAAGCAGCAGAGTGGAGCGATCGGCACTCCGTTCTGCTATCTCCGGCCAGTGCTGCCTCAGAACACTCGGGCCGCAGGGCCAGGACGTTCAGAGGCAGCATGCTCTGGGCCCCGCAGCTCCCCGCCCGCCGCAGTGAACTGTTCAGTTCACTGCCGGCGGGCCCAGGAGCGGCATTACCGCCCCGGGGCGCAGGCCCCCCTAAGCGCACGGGCCCCAGGGCAACTGCTACCCCGGTAGTTACGCCCCTACCTATAAAGCCAGCAAGAGACAGGGCAGGCTAGGGCGAAGGAGAGCTGCCCAACTTACTGCGACACCTGAAGTAGAGCAGGCACAGAAGGAAATGAGGAGTAAGAGAGGCACAGAGAGAATAAAGACACAGGCAGAGTGGACACAGAGGAGAGACAGACATCTTGAAGTAACAGGTGGGCAGTTCAGGAGACTGCGGGAAGAGAAAGGGACCCCTGTAGTGAAGATGGCGTGTGTCCTGTTTCGTCAGGCTGCAGCATCTTGCACAGCTGGGTTGGGTCAGAACCAGAGAGTTGTGAGGAGTGTCAAGAGTCCAGACAGGGGGTCTGAAACTTACTACAGAGACAGGTACCTTAATGATTTGCTATGCAACGTCCACATAAAGAGTGCCGTGATTAAAGCCTGAAGTTTTCCTACAGAAACTGTGTTGTCTGCTGTTTGTAAGTGCCGCTGCACAACACTACCACCACACATCTACTACTTCACCCATCATCTGCAATAGTCGCCATCTAGAAACCTGGGGTATCTTTACAGCATAATTGCAGGGAATGGAAACAGGAAGTCTGAAGGTTGCCTGTATACACAGCCCTCATTGAGTGATGAGTATAAAGCAAGCAGGAAGGCATGAAGGATTATAAACCATTCCTACCTTCTCTCTAAGGAGCCTGGTTGTTGCTGACAGCCAACATTCTGCCCCTGCACCTGTGCGATCCTTGTGATTCTCTATCTACTTGTGGAAGGCTCCGATGCATACAGGCTGTAGGAAGTCCACACTTGGTTAAGTAGATGAGGGTGCCATACAATATATCTGAGTTTCCTATGTTATCTTTCTAAACTTATAGACAAAAATGCTGAAACTTGGCTTAGAACGGGGAATATCTCTCCTTGGGGAGAGCCACCAATAAATTGGTCGGTGTGAGGATTGACTCACCTTTCAGACCCCACTGACTGTTTTGCATAAAGCAAAGGCTTCTGGGAAAATAGCCTAGGAGTTAAATTCTCTTCTATTCCTTGCATGCTGCCAGCATTTCACCCATTGGATCAGTTGCATTAGTAGGAGTTATAGAAAAGAACTTAGATTGCACAACCATTCCTCAAGTGAAAACAGGCACAATCTCAAGTCTCAGCTGCCAGATTCCCACCAACTTCACATTTGTCTGAAATGTTTGATTGACATATTTTACAGTGGACATTAGTTTCGGAGTAAATCCAGTATACAATCTGATGACATAACGTGATCAAATGTACAAGCTGAAACCAAAAGCATTTGTGCTCATAAGCAGCGCTATTTAATATTAAGCACAGGGAAATGTATTTAACAGTATGTCATATTCCAACTGGCAGTCTGCACAGGAGGCAGGTTTGCGTGGCATAGAAAGGAGAATGCCCTGGCATGGAACGGTCGTTGACAATCTTCAGCATATGGCTTGAGAGGCAGCCTCGGCCTACCCCATCAGGTAAGTGCCATCTCCCTGACTATAGGAGTGATAGATGGGATATTTATATGGCAGTGACTACTTGGAGACAAGCCAAATCAGCAATCATCCAATACAAATAAACAGGTCAGTCTGGCCAGGCCCTCTATGTTACACATAAAAATATAACAATAAAAACTAATGGAATTAATTAAAATTGTGTATTAAACCCTCTATCCTCATTCATTTAATATTCTCAGTCCGGAGGCAGGATGACTATTATAGCCCATGAAATTTTTCAGACTGATTATACAATTCAGTAAATGTGCATTTTTCCGTGTTTTAACTTTGAGTTAAATATCAATCTTCTATTTTATGCCTGTGCAATGCCACTATTGCAAAATCCATTTTGAAGCTTGTAGAACTTTTGATGTGGCATTGGGGGACAGCATATTTTGCCCAAAATATAAACAAATGCTTTATCTATTATTACCTGTACAGGGTAGAAACCAACACATGTGCATATAATGTTGAGGAGAATGTGTTGTCAGTGCTCTGTGTGGCATTCTCAATGAGGGACGGTCTATCTGATCTAATAGAATTGTGCACAAGATGTAACCACACAATTGGCAACTTTTCTTTAAGTGTTTAACCTCTTGATTGGTGGCTTTGTTGCACCTTTGCTCACTCTCCTCTCTCACATCTTGGCTGTTCTACATCGTGCTGGAAACTAGTATTCTATCCCATCACTATATCACAAAGGTTAAGTTTACACTACATATACAAAAGGCCACCACATGTTATATACAAAAAAAGTATACCCTGTGCAGCTGTATTGCTGATTAATTTCACACTTCTGTCACTGGAAAAACATATATGTATACAGTGATTCCTTAAGTTACAATGGCCTCAGGATACAATATGTTCACCAAACAATGGTTGTTCCTAGGATATTATATCTTGAAACTACACTCAACATACAATGTCACAGACGTGTGGCATGTGTGGTTGATGGAAGATCCTGCAAATTATCATGAACATTTTACTTGAAAAATGTCTATATAAGTGAAGTGCATACAGTGATTGGCAGTCTAGAAGCACCTCTCTACAGTACAGTACAGTACCACATGTTTTACACTGTCATTTACATGTGTCAGAATGAACGGCTCTTTTTTCTAGTACACTGTGTATAAAGTTAAAGACCCAAAGAAGCCTCTGCCCTCCATCTTCCAACAACTGTCTCTGACTATTATAAGTAAGGAGTTGCTTTATCTGTATTAGTTATTATCTCCTTCATTTTCCACTACACTTCATTTTATATTATGTTGGTGACAGTTTAGGGCTGTGGAACTAACCAGCTTTCCATCAAGTTATGGTTTTAACATATAATGGTTATCCCAGAACCAATTAATATTGTATGTTGAGAGACCTCTGTACATTCTTTTTACATTTGAAAATTATTATTATTATTATTATTATGATACCCTCTAACACACATTCATACAGATGCCAAGGTTCTTGATAGGCCTAAGTATCACCCGTATTAAAATCAATTTCTAATGTCACCACACAATGTACATAGAAAAAGAGGTTTCCCTATCCCATAAATTGATTGCTTGTTTCTAGGATATGCCATCCCTTTTTTGATTGATAGGGTTCAAGTGCTAGAACCCCCACTAATTCTGGAAATATAGTTTCACTCACTCACTTTAATGGGTCTTTGTTGCAATTCCCAGCAGAGTAGGTGGACAGCAGTAATGCTGCACCTTCAATCTTAGGACTGTTGGAGGTCCCAGACATTGGATTCCCACTGATCATTAAGTGATGGCATAGAGTTTCAAGCAAACTCTTTGGAAATTCCTGTACCTCTGTATTGATCACTTAGAACAGGCATCCTCAAACTGCGGCCCTCCAGCTGTTGGGAAACTACATCTCCCATCATGCATTTATATAATCTAAAACAGTGGGTATGATGGGAGTTGTAGTTTCCCAACAGCTGGAGGGCCGCAGTTTGAAGATGCCTGACTTAGAACACTTGGTATAATAGTTTTCTATGTCACAGCTCTAGACAAACACAATTTTAACAAACTAATAAAACAGAAACAATAGTATCATTGTACCTGTCATGTCTTTTAACATTATTCTTTTATTGTTTCCAAGATAATTTTTTATGTACTTTATTTTGTTTATGTAATATGAATTCAAAAATTGTTATTCTTAAAATTAGTTTTTTTTCTGCTTGTAAGTCGGATAGTTATATTCTATAAAATAGTAATGAACATTTATGAACTAGCTGCTAAATGCTGGCATTATTTGTTAAATGTGCTTTTATTTTATATTGTTGTAGGATGCTAGAAGGCTTATAACAGCGGAAACCTGATGGATCCATCGTAATTGACAGGGTCTGTCGGGCCACAGGGGAGAAGGTAACTGAAAATTTACTATAGGTTTTCTCTTAAAGGGGTTGTGTCACCACCCTGTTCTACTGAGCCAAAAGCAGATTTAGATGCAGATTTAATGCATCCTGTCTCTGATTAGTCAGGCTGTGGATGATTCTATACCAGTGATTAGCCTATCAGATTTTCATTCACAGCTCTTCTAATAGCAATGATATGAGAGCAGGAGATCTTATCTATACAGCAGAGAGATTCAGAGTTCAAAGAAAACAAACAAAGAAGACTAATTACTTGTTTGAGATAACACACTGTTCTCCAGCTGCAGACAGTCCCTCCCATGGTGATGTCACTCCCTGATAAGACAGACTAGAGAGAGAAAGGGGAGAGCAGGTCAGTAACCTAGAGAAACCTGTGTGCACACAAAGCTAATAACATCTATCTTATCTTCTCAACAAAGTCAAAAAAAGTAATATATTTGAAAAAACTCTTCAATCACTGTTCCTTACATGTTTAAAGCTAACCTTTGTAGTGTGACAACCCATTTAAGTATCACAATACTGCATATGTGGTTGTAAACCACAATTTGGGTGCACGGAAGGGCTCTAAAGGAGCGCTAATTGACTTTTAAACATACATTTTGCTAGAACAGTTTTTGGTGCCATATCACATTTGCAGAGGCCATGAGGTACCAGTACAACTTTTGGACTACAGATTTTACTCAAATGATGTTGGGCACCATAATGCATTTGCAAAGCCTCTGTGGTACTAGCACGGTCAAAATCTCGTTTTTGAAAACCATACCCTTCACAAAAGTAATCTAGTGGTCCAGTGAGAATTTGTTAGGTCTTTAACACATTTTTTTTAACATTAGGCCATAAAAGGGAAAACTTTAAGCATTGTACCACATATGGTCATAAATGTCTGTTTTGGTAGACTGCAGGGCTTAGGATGGTGCTATTTGAGTCTCAGTGAATGTATTTTACTGGAATGGTTTTCAGGTGCCGTTTGCAAGACACCTGTAGTACCATCACAGTGGAAATACCACAGATGTGAACCTATTTTTAAAATAACTGTTCTCAAGGATTTACCCTGGAAGTGAGGACAACCCACAGGTGTTTTTCAGGAGTTAGTGTGCAATAGATGTTGCAGAATATAAATGTTCCAATCGATATGCCATTTTAGTTTCCAATATGCTGCTTCCAGCTTTTGCTACTGTGAAAAGACAACTATAAACATAATAATGTACTTTCTGGTTTTAATGAACACTCTACTTGTGGCCCTCATACTTTGCCTGGACACTGGGCTAAGAAGCAAAAAAAAGTAGCACATGCATTTAAGAGGGCTAATTTGGTGAGTTACACAGGATTGGCTAACAAATGTAATGGCACTGACGTCTCGTATCCTGGTTGTTGCTAAAGACTTGAATGCAATCAATTTATGGCTTGAAAAATTGTCTACAAGCAGAGGACATTCAGGACTGTTGCTATTTTCCCTTGAAGTAGGCATGGTGTTTGTGAGGTCAACTGGGCAATTGTCTTGGGCTGTCATTTCTTCTCCTGCTTCACAGAACTACCATACCTACTCTGCATCAGCCCTCCATTAGCCAGGCTGCACAGTGATCTAACCCCATTGGCAGGCTCCATCTCTAGGTCCTCTGCCTCTGTAGTCAGTTGTCACTAATGTCCGCTCTTGCAGCAGCTGACACCCTGCTACTTCTCATTATAACGATCAGGAATTGCATCTCCTACTTTCTCCAATAAACAAGCAATCCAACAATAGTCTTCTCTGCAGCTGCAGCTTTCATAGCTCAGCACTACCAGGCTGAAGTCTGTTCTAAATTACAGTCATTGACGCAGTATATCATTACAAAGGACAAGACTACTCTTTCTCTTCACACAGTTTTTTCAATGCACAACTTCTACCCTGTTTCCCCGAAAATAAGACAGTGTCTTATATTATTTTTTGCTCCTAAGGACAAGCTAAGACTTTTTTTTAGGGGATGTCTTATTTTTTAAGAACAAGAATTCACATTTATTGTTGAACAAAAAATCAACATGTATTAATATACTGTAGTGATTTCATCACAAATATCAGTATAAGCAGCCAAACTCTGAATTGCATAAAAAAAATGCACTAGGTCTTATTTTCGGGGGATGTCTTATTTTTGGAGAAACATTGTACACAACTACACACAGTAGTGCAACCACTGTACCTGCTTTACATGGACATGGAAACCTGCCAACAGAATTACCACCACTCACCATACATACCAATCAGCTCAAGCTGTCAGTGCACTTGCGGTCAAAAGTCGCCACTGCCATGATGCCAGAACTGCACTGTTACCATAACATGAAAACATAGTGCTACACTGGAACAAAATGCGTTATAACAGTCTGCATTATCATCTGTAGTGCATTAAGCAGATTCCTGGTAGGCTGCCATGTCATGCCACTGCAGCCAGAGCTATACCTGGCATCTGGTACAAATGCCCTAGATTTTTGTTGCAGGGCTGATTTTTTTTATCTCAGTCCCACTTCAGGGTTAAGGCACACAGTAACAAAATCAATATTAGCAGTTAGGTGATTGACTCCCTGGAAACATGGAACCTTGCACTTTAATGTAGTGGCTCCTTTTTCCCCTCCTTACCATGCAACCAGCCAGGAGATAAAGCATTATATGATGACCATTCAGATAAATGACCCTACTTGTATTTGCCACCCTACAAGGGTATATGGACAGGTGTTGTCTTCATGAGAGTGATAATTCTTTAGTATTGCTGGTTTACATCTTACATCATTATTTAATCATCAATGTCATACTCTTCATTGACATCAGAGAAGAAGTCCATAGTTTGGGCATCTGCAATCTAAAAATAATTTCTCATCCAAGTAGCACTATTTTACACTTTATCAAAAGTTAGATATAAATAAAGCATGAATACTTCAGTGGTGCTCGTATGTGCAGGACATGGACCATTGGGTTATGATTTTGGGGAATAAATTGAAGTAAATGGTCTGTTTACATGGACGTTCATGGTTTACAGAGACCATTTGTGCTTCAGGTTGTGCTATGATATGCATTTTGCATTGTGTTAACTGTCTGGAATCTCCCAAGTTCACGTGACATCCCAATATAGCCATACGCTTTTTGACAGTCTACAGTTAGAAATGTAGAAGATTGATGGCAGAAGCAGTCTTCATGGTCAGCTCGTCCGCCCATATATTATTCTCTTTATTTTTCTTGCGATAGAAACATGTTTATCCCAGCCAGGTTTAAATTCATTTATTCTTAATTTTTCAACCACATATGCTTGAAGTTTGTCTCACTTTTATTAACATATAATTTATTTACAGAAATGTAGGGACAATTGTATGTCTTGTAGAGATAATTGCATTATTATGTGCGGAAAGATTTATGCAAAGGTGACAATCAATGTAGCTGGGCTTCATACATTTTCAAAAAAGTCCACTGCAACAAAAGAGAAAAATACCAGCAGCTACATACAGTATATATAAAAAAAAATTATCATAATTATTGATTTTCTAATAATTTGGTAGAGATCCACTTTCAAATTCTAAAAGGACATTACTGACTATAACAATTGGTATAGAAAGTCTGAGTACATTTCTTGTAAATGACTCTTTGGTTTCCAGTTATGTTTTAGTTGTAGGCATTTACTATATGTTCTGTCTTTCAAAACTAATATAAGAATATACAGCGGGTTGCAAAAGTATTCATACCCATTGAACTGTTCCTAATTTGTAAACCTTACACCCACAAACTTAAATATATTTTATTGATATTTAAGTATTTGTCAAGTGTAAACATGCTTTAACAAATGTTGCAAATTATAAAACTGAAAAGTGTGACATGCATATGTATTCTACATGAAAAAACTTTGAGACTCTCGGTTCACATATTTTGATCAAAAGATGTTTAAGCTGCCCACGACTTTCAACGTGATCTCAAAATCGGGCAGTCCTATCCTATCTTTACCTCTCAATCGAGCCCGATTTTGAGATCACGTTGAAAGTTGTGGGCAGCTTAAACATCTTTTGATCAAAATATGTGAACCGAGAGTCTCAAAGTTTTTTCACGTATGATAGATAGCATAAATGCTTCTTTAGGGATTTCCACGTAGTGTATTGCCCTTTTTGCAGTAGTGTGCCGCTGGCGGCGGTCTGTGTGTGCACATGTAGAATTACATGTGTGCCACAGCCCTGCCAGTGCACCCAGGTTTGTATAAGTTTTTTCAGAATGTTTTTGTGTGCAGAAAAACATACGTTATACTTGGTGTACATTGATTTTAACCTATATGGGAAGGAAGGGGTGCTTCCATTTTGGGTTTCTGTCCCCGCCCACTCTCACAGGCTATCATAAGAAGGGCAGCTTGCAGGTTGGGTGTTTTTTATTTTTTCTCTCTGAATAATGGAGGTCGGTCGACCCAGCGAGAGGCCTGATTGGCTCGATTGAGAGGTAAAGATAGGATAGGACCTGCCGATTTTGAGATCACGTTGAAAGTCGTGTGCAGCTAAAAAATCTATTGATCAAAATATGTGAACCGAGAGTCTCAAAGTTTTTCATGTATGATAGATAGCATAAATGCTTCTTTAGGGATTTCCACGTAGTGTATTGCCCTTTTTTCAGTAATGTGCCGCTGGCGGCGGTCTGTGTGTGTACATGTATAATTACATGTGTGCCGCAGCCCTGCCAGTGGCACCCAGGTTTGCATACGTTTTTTCAGAAATGTTTTTGTGTGCAGAAACATACGTTAATACTTGGTGTACATTGATTTTAACCTATATGGGAAGGAAGGGGTGCTTCCATTTTGGGTTTCTGTCCCCGCCCACTCTCACAGGCTGTCATAAGAAGGGCAGCTTGCAGGTTGGGTGTTTTTTATTTTTTCTCTCTGAATAATGGAGGTCGGTTGACCCAGCGAGAGACCTGATTGGCTCGATTGAGAGGTAAAGATAGGATAGGACTGCCCGATTTTGAGATCACGTTGAAAATCGTGGGCAGCTTAAACATCTTTTGATCAAAATATGTGAACCGAGAGTCTCAAGTTATTTTCATGTATGATAGATAGCATAAATGCTTCTTTAGGGATTTCCACGTAGTGTATTGCCCTTTATGCATATGTATTCATCACCCTGTACCTCTATACCCCTACATAAAATCCGATGTGACCAATTGCCTTTAGAAGTCATCTAATAAGTAAATAGAGTACATCTTTATGTAATTTATTCTTAGTATAACTACAGCTGTTTTGTGAAGGCCTTAAGCTATGTCTCCACTGCACAGAAAAATGTCCGCTTTTTCAACATTTTTCGTTTTCTAAAAACACTGAAAAAACTATTGAAAACAGCTCCTATAGACTTCTATAATAAAAATGTCCTGCTGGCTCCACAGAATGTCTTTTTTCTGCACATTTTTGCTGCTGGTCATTTTTTAAAACATGTTGCAAAAAATGACTGAGCAGAGCAGGAAATGAACTATTGGAGTCTGTGGCTGTGTCTCTACAGCACAGAAAAATGTAAATTTTTCAGGATTTTTTTTTTTTTTTTTTTTTTTACAATGCTGGGCATATCTGCATAAAAACACTCCAAAAAACGGACATTTTTTCAGCTGCTTTTAACAGGCAGTGGACAAAAAACTCAGTTTTATGAAAGTTTAGTATTGTTTTCTGGTCGTTTTTTGTCCACTGTAGTATAGACATAGCCTTATGGTGCTTTCAGTTCTGGTGCTTTCAGTTTTGGTGCAGTTTTAACTGTGCTCCAATTAAACTGCCTTTATTACCAGCAAGCTTCTTTTAGTTGCCTAAATCATTTGGAAAGGTGTTTTAAGTAAGTAATCAATGACTGTGTTTGAAGTCTTGTGGATTACAAACATACTAACATATTACTCACTTTCAAAACTGTATACATAAGTGAAAGAAGCTTGCTGGAAACAACTAATATATTTGTTGTGAATATAAAACTGCACCAAAACTGCAGTTGAACAAACAATATCACAAAAACCAAGGAACACAACTGACAGCTCAGGGATGAAGCTGTGACAAAGTGTTTTGCAGGGTTAGGTTTTTTTAAAAAAATAGCCCAAGCTCTGAACATCTCATGCAGCACTGTTCAATCCATTATCCATAAATGGAAGTGCAGGGGTATAACTAGAGAAGGCTGCTTCCCACCTACTAGCACCTCCCCCGTCCATGAACATTTACTTGGACCTGTTAATAATAAACATGCAGTTACTAGATAATACAATGAGCAAATACCTCACCACACATATCACCATCATACTGCTATTAAACAAATACCACTAGAACAAGACCAACATTACCAATAATGCTACTACATTAGGACCCGAATATACAACTAGAACATGACTAATAACTACCACCACATAGTGACTGAATCATACCCTTATGCTATAACTGAATAAAAATCAGTATACAAAGACATTTAGTGCCCATATAGTGGCAGATACCAGTGCACACAAGCCATGCAGACTGTATATTGCCCCCATACAGTGCCCATATAGTGGTAGCTAGCAGTGTACACAGGCTCTCAAGTCTGTATATTACCTCCATACAATGCCCATATAGTGGTAGATACCAGTGCACACAGCCTGCCCTACGGACTGTATATTACCCCCATACAATACACATATAGTGGTAGAGACCATTGTACACAGGCTCTACAGTCTGTATATTTCCCCCATACAGTACCCATATAGTGGTAGATACCAGTGTGCAGACTGTATATTACTGCCATACAGTGCCCATATAGTGATAAATACCAGTGTACACAGACTCTGCATACTATATATTACCCCCATACAGTGAACATATAATGGTAGTTACCAGAGTACACAGGCTCTGCAGACTGGTGGTAATTACCAGTTAGGGTTAGGCAGCTGTTCCTCTGCACTCTCTTAGGAGACTGTGCCTCTAAGCCAGACCTGGGCATTGTACAGCCCGCGGGCCGCATCCGACCCGCTAGCGGCCAGGTAGCGCTGAGAGGCCGCGGCGGGTCGTCAGCACTACTATAAATATCCCCGGTATTGGCGAATTGGGCAGCGACGTGCCTCTCCTCGTCGCCCAGAATAATCGCCGGAGGAGCGTACTGGCGCTGACGGCGTGACGGCGTCATGCCACCAGCCTCAGGCAGAAGAGGAAGATGCTCTGACAGGAAGCCGGTAAGGTAAGTATTAGTGTTGTTATTTTTAATTTTGGTCATAAATCTATATACCTGCCTGTGGGGGCTATACTTATATACATGCCTGTGGGGCCTATATCTACTTATATACCTGCCTGTGAGGACCTATATCTATATACCTGCCTGAGGGAACCTATTGGCAAAAAAGTGAATTTTATACCTAGACAGTTTTCATACATGTGGCCCATAATGCTAAGCTAATTAGTTTGGTTATGGTGACGGAAAGCCTGGAGTAAAGCAAAATATACTTAAAGGGGTATTTTCATTTAATTTTATTTCAATTTTTTTTAAAAAGTAGGGAAAGGGGAAAAAAAGACCATTAACAAATTTCTCTGGGTATTTAATTGTGCTTCCCCCTTTAGGCTAGAGCAGTTCTTATTTCCTTTATTGGGGCACACAACTTTTTCTGGGTTTTTAAACCCCCCTCACTGCTTTAACAGACTGAACTAGTGGCCTAGATGCTGTTTCTTATCATGAAGGTGGGGGGCTTGTTTTAAATTAAATTACTGATAAACTTTTTAACCCCCCTTGAGCTCTTTAGGGCCCTTTTTTAATTTTCTTTTTTGCAAACCGATAGAACAAGTACCTCAAACAGGCTCAGCTAGGGAAAAGCAAGGGGCTTTATATGCCAATCCTGTAAAAGAAAACCCCCCATAGCCTAAACCCGGGGAAATTTTGAACAATGATCTGTAAAATAACATGGTGAGAAAACCCCCTTTTCTTGTCCAAAGGGGTTTCCCCCCCCCTTTTTGCATTCTTGTTTTTTTGTGGACTTAATTTAGGGGTTTAAAAGGCCCCTTTTTTATTTTAACATTTACTACCCACCATAGTCAAGGAGATGCTGCATTCCTCTCATACATGGTATACCCCAAATAAATAGAAATCTCAAAGATGTACTTCTATATTACAAAGTAATGGCAGATCACCAGAGTAAGCACATTTTTTGAGTGGTGGGGCGACTTTTGCAAAAAGGCCGGACTGGCCCCGGGGGATTTGGGGAACCCCCGTGGGGGCCCCCCCCCCAGCGGCGTGGGCCCCGGAGGCATGCCGCACCCCCGGGCCCGCCGCGCACCATCACTGAACCCCGGGGCCCGCCCCAGGCTCAAGACCTGCCCCGGGGTTTGGGGCTAAGCCCCGACCCCCGGGGCGCGCGATGTCACGGAGTGCACCCAATACGCTCCTCCCCTGATCTTCCTGGAGGTGAAAGGGAGCCTTACCTGCCGGGGGCCCCCCCCCTATGCTGACGTGCGGCCGGGGACTTTCCCTTTACGCGCCGCTTAAGCAGGGGGCAGGGGCCGCCGCTCGACGCCCGGGAAAAGCGGGGTGAGGAAGTGGGTGTTTTGTTTTTTTTTTTTTTTTTTTTTTTAAATACCTAAAGGGGGGCCTTGACTACAAGGGGGCTCCCGCTCCTGGTACATTGGGGGCCTTCTACATTGGGGGGCCTCTACAAGGGGGTCCTGGTCCTGGTACATTGGGGGGCCTGGGTAATTGGGGGGCCTGCATCCCGGCTACATGGGGGGCCTGGACCTTTGGGGGTCTGGCTACATTGGGGTCGCGTCCTGGGTAAGGGGTCCTGGCTACATTGGGGGGCCTGCGTCCCGGGTACATTGGGGGGGCCTGCGTCCGGCTACAAGGGGGGGCCCGGCACAAGGGGGGGCCTGCATCCGCTACAAGGGGTCCCGTGTCCGGCTAATTTGGGGGTCCCCGGGTACATTTGGGGCCTGCGCCTGGCTACATTTGGGGGGCCGGCTACAAGGGGGTCCTGTGTCCTGGCACATTGAGGGGCCGGCTACATTGGGGCCTGGGAAAGGGGGGCCGCGTCCTGGGTACATTGGGGGGCTCTCCTGCTACATTGGGGGGGGCCCGGCTACAGGGGGGGCCTGCGTCCCGGTACATTGGGTCCCCACAGGGGGGCCTGCGCCCCGGCTAAATTTGGGGGGCCCCTACAAGGGGGTCCCCTTACATTGGGGGTCCAGGCTACAAGGGGGGGCCTGGCTAAAATTGGGGGGCCTGGTTTTATTGGGGGCCTGGGTACATTGGGGTTTATTGTCCTGGGGAATTGGGGGCCCGGGTACAAGGGGGGTCCTCGTCCTGGCTACAAGGGGGGGCCCGCTCCTAGCTACTTGGGGGGTTTTGGGTACATTGGGGTCCTGGTACATTTCGAGTCCTGCGTATGGCTACATTTGGGGCCTGGGACAAGGGGGTCTTGCTCCCCTACATTGGGGGGCCGCTCCTGGCTACATTGGGGGTTTTGGCTTTAAGGGGGGCCTGGCTACATTTGGGGGTCCTGGTCATTGGGGCCCGGCTACGGGGGGCCCGGGCCTTCAGGGGGGGTCCTCTAAAAGGGGGGGTCCGGTAAAAGGGGGGACCCGGCTCATGGGGGCCCTGGCTTCAGGGGGGGGGCCCCTCTACGGGGGGGTCCTCTACAAGAGGGACCCTGGCTAAAAGGGGGGGTCCTGACTAAAAGGGGGGTCCGGGCTAAAAAGGGGCCCCGGGCTACAAGGGGCCGGGCTACAAGGGGACCCTGGCTAAAAAGGGGGGTCCTGCCTACATTGGGGGTCCTGCCTACTTTTGGGGTTTTTCCCCCACTTTGGGGGGTCCTGCTACTTTGGGGGGCCCCTGCTACAAAGGGGGTCCGGCACATTGGGGGGGTCCTGGGCTACTTTGGGGGTCCGGGCTACAAGGGGGGTCTTGGCTACATTGGGGGGTCCTCACAAGGGGGGCCCCTGGCTACAAGGGCCCCTTCTACAAGGGGGGTCCTGTTAAAAGGGGGGGTTGGCCCCGCTCAAGGGGGGGCCCTGACTTCCTATGGGGGGCCCTAAACAGATACAAAGGGGTCCCTGGCTACCTAGGGGGGGCCCGGGCTCCCGGTGGGGCCCTGGCAACCTAAAGGGGGCCCAACTTTAGGGGGCCCTAATACAAAAAGGGGCACGTGCTACAAGGGGCCCGGGTACCAAAAGGGGCCCCCTGATACCTAATACAAAGGGGGCCCGACTACCTACACAGAGCTAAAGGGTGGCCCTGACTTCCCCACACACTAGCTAAAGGAGCCCCCCAACTACCTGATATACATAAAAAAGACCCCTAATGCCTCTCAGTACCTAAAGGGAACCCCTAAATCCTGCATACTACCTAAAGGAACCCCTAAAGCCTATATAGTAACTAAGGAACCCAACGGGCCCTTATACTACCCCAAAGGGGGCCCCTAACTGCTGTATACTGCTAAAGGGGTCCCTAACTGCTTCACCTATATAAAGGGGACCCAATACCTTCCTTTACCCAACTGGGGAACCACCTACCTACAGCCTAAATAATTGGGCCCAAACACCTACCCACGCCCCCAAAGGGTCCACCAAACCCAACTGTAGCCTATTACTTTCCAAATGGGGGGCCCGCTTATCTAAATGGGCTACTTTTCCCACCCATCCGTGCTTAGGTACCCACCCGCCTACCTGGGCGGCCACCAACTTTTTCCGCGAGAGTTTTCCTACCCAAAAAAGGGCAACATTACCTGGGGCTTCTCCCATTTTTCCACCTCCGGGAATTTAAAATTTAGAGGGAACAGCCCCTATCGTACATTTTCTCCAGGGGGGTTTTCCTCTCCCCACCCCCCAAAACCCCTTTGGGTTAGTATACGATTATTTTACAAAAGTCATCGTTTCGAAGTCGACCGGCGTTTTCTAGACGATTTTCGGAATAGCCGATAACCGATTATCGCCGTGACCATTAAATCTATGGGGAAGGAAAAACACCTTCATTATTTCACCAAACAGGGGTGAGAAGCTGGAATTAAACCACAACAGTCAAATGGGTACCCCGCTACATCTTAGCACAACACTTTGGGTATAAAGGCCCCAGTAA